>PVIU01002708.1:0-95981 GCA_004026605.1 Ondatra zibethicus | reverse complement strand
AAGTCTTTGATTATTTCCTTTATTTCTTCCTTGACCCATTGATGATTCAAGTGAGCATTGTTTAATTTCCATGAGTTTGTGGGCTTTCTGAAATTATTGTTGCTTGATTTTATGCCATGGTGATCTAATAAGATACATGAGGTTATTCCAATTATTTTTTTGTATCTGTGGATTTGTTTTGTTACCAAGTATGTGGTCAATTACTTAGAAGGGTCCATGAGGTGTTGAGAAGAAACTGTATTCTTTATGTTTGGATGGAATGTTCTATAGATGTCTGTTAAGTCCATTTAATTAATAACATCTGTTAGTTCCCTTATTTATCTATTAATTTTCTGTCTGATACACCTGTCCAGTGGTGAGAGTGGGGTGTTGAAATCTCCCACCATTAGTGTGTGGGATTTAATGTGTGATTTAAGCTTTAGTAGTGTTTCTTCTACATATTAGGGTGCCCTTGTATTTGGGGCATAGATATTCAGATTTTTCTCTTGATGGATTTTTTTCTGTGACTAATATGAAATGTCCTTCTTTGACTCCTTTGATTTATTTTTAGTGTGAAGTCTATTTTGTTAGATATTAGGATAGCTACACCAGCTTGTTTTTTAGGTCCATTTGATTGGAAAAGTTTTCCCCAACCCTTTACTCTGAGGAAATGTCTGTCTTTGAGGTTGAGGTGTGTTTCTTGCATGCAGCAGAAGGATGGATTCTGTTTTTGTATCCAATCTATTAACCTGTGTCATTTTATAGGTGAGTTGAGTCCATTTATATTAAGGGATATTAATGACCAGTGATTGCTAGTTCCTGTTATGTTTTTGGTGATGATGTTATTATGTGTGTTTTCCCCTTCTTTGGGATTTGCTGCTGTGAGATCATCTATTGTCTGTGTTTTTGTGGATGTAATTAACTTCCTTAGGTTGGAGTTTTCCTTCTGGTACTTTATGTAGGACTGGGTTTGTGGCTAGGTATTGGTTAAATCTGGTTCTGTCATGGAATATCTTGTTTTGTCTGTCTATGGTGATTGAAAATTTTGCTGGGTATTGTCATCTGGGTTGGCATCTGTGATCTCTTAATGTCTGCATAACGCTTGAACAGGACCTTCTGGCTTTCATTGTTTCCATTAATAAGTCAGGTGTAATTCTGATAGGTCTTCCTTTATATGTTACTTGGCCTTTTTCCTTTGCCACTCTTAATACTCTTTCTTTATTCTGTATGTTTAGTGTCTTGATTATTATGTGGCGAGGGGATTTCTTTTTTTTTCTTTTTTTTTTTTTTGATCCAGTCAGTTTGGTATTTTGTAAGCTTCTTGTATCTTCATAGGCATATCTTTCTTTAGGTTGAGAATGTTTTCTTCTATGATTTTGTTGAATATATTTTCTGTGCTTTTGAGTTGAACTTCTCCTTCTTCTATCCCTATTATTCTTAGGTTTGGTCTTTTCATGATGTCCCATATTTCCTGAATATTTTGTTTAAGCTTTTGTTAGATTTAATGTTTTCTTTAACCAATGAGTCTATTTCCTCTGTTGTATCTTCAGCGCTTGATTCTCTCTTCCATCTCTTGTATTTTGTTGTTTATGCTTGCGTTTGTGGTCCCTGATCATTTTCTCAAAATTTCCATTTCTATAATTCCCTCAGTTTGTGTTTTCTTTGTTGTCTTTATTTTTGTCTTCAAGTCTTTAATCATTTCTTTCACCTGTTTGATTGCTTTTTCTTGGTTTTCTTTAAGGGATTTGTTGATTCCTTCCAAATTTTTGTTTCGCTTTTCCTCCATTTCTTTGAGGGAATTTTTCATTTCTTCTTTAAGGGACTCAAACGTTCTCTTGGGGGTCTCTCTGCAATCGCAGGTGTTATTTGGCCCTGCTCCCATGGAGGTCACTTCTTTGGGGCCTGCTCCAGCTGAGGTCACTGGTTTGTGCCTGCTCCAGCGGAGGTCACTGGCTCAGGCCTGCCCCTGTGCTGCCTCAGGCCTGCTTTGGCAGAAGTTGCTGGCTCAAGCTTGCTCCTGTGGAGGTGGCTGGTTCAGGCGTGCTCCTTCTGAGATCCCTGATTCCTGCCGAGTCCTGCAAAGGTCTCTGGCTTGGGCCTGCTTCCTCGGTGGTTTCTCCTTTGTACCTGTTCCTGTGGAGGTCACTGCCTTGGGCACACGTATGGGTTTCTATATTACCTCCTGCCCACTGTAAATGGAAGCTTCTCAGGCCAAAGCTGAGAGCATTAATTACACCTGAGTGTTGTTTGATATCTTTTTATAGTATTTTTAGTTTAAAAAACTTATTTATCATCATGCACGTGAATGATGTATATATCCGGACATGCACCTGCTATGGAATGCATGTGGACATCAGAGGAGGATTTTGTGGAGTCAATCCCCTCCTCCCCCCATTATATGGGTTGCAGGGATTGAAGTTAGGTTGACATGATTGCTCTGCAAGCTCTTTACCTGCTGAGCCATCCCTTTGGCCCCAGACTTTTTAATGAACGAAAGTCTAACACCAGAAAGAAGTCAACCTATGAAGAATGTGTCTCACTCTAAATAGTGCTTTTGTTTGTTTTTTGTTCTTATTGCTTTGTTTTCGCTTTTTGAGGTGGGCTTAACCATAGTCCAAGGTTGCCCCAAACTTTCTACAAATTCAAGAATGACCTTGAATTCCCCATCCTTCAGCCTCAGAGTCGAGAGAGCTTGGGACTCCAGGCATGTAGCACCGCTGTCAACTGAATACTCCTTCCTTAAGGATTTACAGAGTGTCTCTATATTCCATATGCATTTCAAGGCAGGAGAAATACAGAATTGGATGAATGAAGCAGGTGCATTCTTGAAACAACAGAAGCTGCATTTACGGAGGGGGTGAACAAAGGAAAAGGCACCAATGGAAGACCCAGCAGGGTTTGCCGGGGTCTTTTGCTGGGGTCTGCTCTAAGAATATCTTAAGCAAAGCACAAGGTGCGCAGCGCCAAGAGTGCGCCAATCAGTGGAGGCGATGCTGGAGTTGAGGCGTGAAGGGGTGCACCTGTGGCAACTGGAAGGAAGCGTCTTCCAGACATCATTTGAAAGGCTATTTGTTGTGTGAATTTAATTGAGCCTCATCGTCGGAAAAGCAAGGAGGCCAGGAGACTGGAGCAGAATGTGGAATGGCATCCACATGTCAGCAGGGGAACCTGTTGGGCATGAGGTTCTAACTCTGGAGGAGATGGGGAGCCACGGGGGCGGGGGGGGGGAGGGGAGGGGAGAGAGAGGAGGGAGCTGATTAGAAGTTTCGCATGATCCCACAGGGTCAAAGTGATCATTCCAGCTGCGGTTGGGAGAGCAGACCTGAGGGTAAAAGGGAGTGTTGAGAAGAAAAAATGTCTTTTAGGTTAGTGCAGGAGTTTAGAACTCAAGCAAACAATAGTCCATATTGTTGGGTCCAAATAAAGAGAAATCTCTGGGCTATGTTTGGGCTTAACTTAATGTTGTAGGCTTGAACTATGGGAGGATGGGTTCAGGAATATTTAAGCTTGGCTCAAAGTTACTTGCCAGCTCCACCTGTTGATCAAGAAGTTACTGGGGCTTGTTCAGGGCTCACTCCTTCACCAGGTACTATGAAGCAACGAAAGCCTAGGGTAAGACACGACCAGTCCTTTCCTTAAAGAGTGCTAATTTGAGGGAAAGTCTGTTTGCATTAGGGGGAAGTTGTTGTGGGCGCTTCTGTAGAGGGTGCAGTTCTGGTGCCTTCTTCTCTTTCTGCAATTCATAATAAGTCCGTGAAGCTGTGCTCAGCAAAGCACTTATAGGAATGCTCCAGTTAATTTACCAAAATGCTTCAGAATGAGCTGATCAAGGGCTTCCTTGTAGATGGGGGAGAAGAGAGGCTTGGAAAACATGATTCTCCTAAACCCTAAAAACATTTTGTCATCTGTCATGGGTTCACAAGGTAAATATGTCCTGTCTGGGGTGGGGGGAGGTGACACAATCTGGAACCACTCTGGAGGATCACGCTCCTCAAACGACCGGAATCTAAAATCTGAGGAAAATGTAGAATTCCTTCTATCTGAGATGTCTTGCGGCTTTTTCTTCACTTCCAGAGGTGCTGGGACTGAACCCAGGGCCTTGAGTGCTAAGCAAGAGCCCTACCATTGAGCTAGACCCATAGCTTTTTTGCTACATATTGCTCTGAGTCAAGTTTTTATCTCCCCTTGAAAGTTGATCTCAAATATTACCCATTTGTAATGATGATCCCTGATCCTAAGGCGATGCAGACGGCCACCATCCTACCTTCGGGTGTTGGAGCTGTTCTTTCCTTGCATGGTTGAAATGCTTGTGCCTAACATTTTCTGTTCCCAGCTGGGTTTCCTGAGGTTGAGGTCATGCCTAACTCACCTGCTGCCTCTCCCTTGTGATTTACAGGGTTTTTGCTTAGCGTTAGTTTGGTGTTCTGCTTGCCATTCCTTGGTGACTCGGTAAGGCAGGCCCCAGGTTCAGCGGCTCTGACAAGGTCCAAAGTAAAAATGGCGAAAACAACAGAGTGGTTTCCTTCTGGTTTCCATTGCCAAAGTCGCCTTAAGGAGAGAGTGGGTTGGTACGGCACTAAATAGCTCTGGAAAGCCAGCCCTGCCCCTCTTAGCTAACACCTCCTCCAGACAGTAGCAACAGCCATGGAGTTTGTCACACAGTTGGGTGGAAGACAGAGGCTGTGAATATTAAATAAGAAAGTTCTGGTGAACGTCACAGGCTAATCATTTTAAGTAAGATATGTAGGTTTAAAACAGAACAGAAAGAAGGTGAGGGAAGTGTCAGCAAACACTACTAGGCAGCCAGGGGAACCGAATTTGATTCTAAGCTTCTTGGAAACTTAGCCAAAAAAGAGAATAGGTTGGGTCAGTAAATTTCTCTTTCTAAAGAGGCAAAACTTGTGAAGTCATCTGCTGCAGAAACCAACTTTCCATGATTATTAAAGTGGAACTATCATTTCCCCCTCAGTTGGAGTTTAAGCTTAATCACATCTCTCGTACTGTTGAGTGGGGGAGGGGGGGGAGGAAGGTGGAAAGGAGAGCCGGGAGAGGGAAGAGAAAGAACATGCAAGCGAGCAGAGTGAGGAGCAGCGAGAGAGCAAGCTCTCAGACTCCTGTAAAACATCCTGCACAAACACCCTGCACCACCTGGCCCCTCTCTGGTCTCAGCTGGGTGTCTGGCTTCCACTGTTGCTCTCTGTCATAAACGCTATCGTGAAGGGCAGTTGTAAACCTGGCCTGCCTCTGTCTCTGCTGCAGTGTTTGTACACTAGACATTCTTAACCATGTGAAACACTTGACCTTGACCAAATCATGTCCTTTATTTCTTTTACATGAAATTTTACTGGCTTTGTTCCTGATCTTGAAGTACTCTGTCTTGGTTTCCACTACAACTTCATGGGCTCTGTTCTTCTATTAGACATTGGCATCCTTCTGACTTTCTTTGCCTGGATTCCTTCCACACTCCCTTCCTTCCTTCTCTGCCTTTCTTTTTAACTCTTTCTCCTTTTCCTTCTCCTTCTAGGAAATGACACCTACTCTGATAACTTTAATTTATTCTCTAGATTTTAATAATTCCCAATTTTGTCTTCACACTACAATACTTACTTGAGTTTATTCTTTAGATGTTTAAAATTAACTTTAATTTATTTATATGCATGTTCGTCTGTGTGGGTGTATCTGCACAGGCATGTAAGATGCCTCTGGAGGCCAGAAGAGGGTACTGGATCTTCTGGAGCTGGAGTTATAGGTATTGCTAGCCCCCAGAGAGGATGCTGGGAACAGAACCAGGGTCCTCTGCAGAAGCAGCATCAGCACCAACTCCTTACTTGAGTTTGGAATTTGCATATTCAAAATCCTCCTGAAATGTATGTATGTGTGTGTATGTATATGTATATACTTACATATACATATATACTGAATTATAATATTTATAATATATCCTGAATCATTCAATTGCAAATGTCCCAAATAAGCCAATACTTTTCCCTCCTTTTTATTTTAAATTCCTTATGTGTTCTTTGTCTCTGTGAAGGGCTCTACTTTCTACTCAAAATTTCAAGACTAAAGGGTAGTGGCGTTGGATATGATACATTGTAAGTAGGTATAAAATTGTGAAAGAATAGATAAAAACATTTTTAAAAATTCCTGTCGTTCTCTTTAACTTTCCCCTTCTGTGCCCCACCCCCACCCAGCCTCAACAGCATTAAATCACAGAGTCCTACTAACCCTACTGCCTAAATCCCCCTTCAACGAATCTATGGATCCTATCCCCAGTGTCACTACCTGTGAGTCCCTGGGATTCTGCCCTAACTCATAGGCAAGCTCCCTGCCCCAGGCTTGCCATTCTTGTAACTGGTTCTCCACAAAGTATCCCGCATGTCCTTCTGAGGACACTTTCTGAGCTTGTCTTAAAATGTAAAATGCAGTGGATCTCAATTGAACCCTAGCTCTATTCTGAGGGTTAACTGCTCCTGGCTGAGTTGACTCCTACCAGTCTTCCGGCTTACCTCTTCCTCCTCCAACTACAAAGAGTTTGCTCGCTCCGACTGAATCACTTCTCAGGGCACCCTGTCGTCTGTGCTGTGCCCATGCACCAACACATCTCCTGGACTGTCAGCTTTCCACTCTCACCTTAGAAACAATCTATTTGTATTTTTCAAAATAAAGTTTATTTCTTTTCTGACAATTTCATGTATGTATGCAATGGATCAGGGTTATATTGTAGTATTGTTTTTTATTTATTTGTTTTTATGTGTATGTGTGTTTTGCCTGCATGAATGTATACATACCAGAGGCACAGGGTACAGACAGCGTACAGGTACAGAGTCTGCAGTTACAGACAGGGATGAGCTGCCATGTGAGTACTGGGAATTGAACCCAGATCCTCTAGAAGAGTAGCCATAATGACATCTCTCTAGCCCCGCTCTTTACATATTTAGTCAACAAATATGAACCAAGCACATATTATGTGCCAGGCACCATACAGTCGTTTGTAACATAGCAGCTCTCTGCCCCCATGATGTCTTCCTCGATTGTTTTCAGGAGTGTGTGTCTTCTGTGGCACCATGTCCCATGTGGCACTGTTTTCCATGTATTTAGTCACTTTTTGGTGAGCTGAAATCAAGATCAACCATTTGTTTCTATAAATGACTGATGTTTCAGAACTGTAAGGTCCAGAGTCTCTGTTAGTACTGCTTAACTCTGTACTGACGAAGGAAAGACACACATAAAAGAAGTGTTATGGCTGTGTTCCAATAAACTTTATTGATGTCCAGCCCAATTTGGCCATTGGCCATATCATGCAGAGCTGAATAGCAAGAATTAGATATTATTGTTTACCTTTATATCTGCAGTGTAAGCACAGTATTTGACATTAAGACATAGCAATAAATGTTTGTTAAACACGTGAAGGATAAACAAACAAATTAGGTTTGACCTGCTTCCTGCTTTTCCTCTGCTCTGTATGTCCACCGTTACAGTACGCTCCACATTCACTCTGTATTCAGTGACTACACCTTCCATCCCTGCCATTGGTGTTCTACCTGCAGTGTTCATCCACACAGTTCATTACGTAAATATCTTATCATCTATTTTGGTTCCTTTGTTGGGAGTAGTTAAGTATTAAAGCCTTTGAACCTACCTCTAGTCATTTCCTACAGGAAGTATGCGCATTTTCTTTCTTGATATGTCTGCTAGTTTTGTGTTATCTATCACCTATAGACTTTGGTAATTTTATTTATGTGCATGTGGATGTATAGGCATGCCTCAGAGATATTGTGGGTTAGGTTTAAGATCACTACAATAAAGCAAATACTACATTAAAGTGAGTCACACATACACACATATAATGTATATAGAGAGATATACATATGCACCATTTACATATGCATATGCATACATTCACACACATATACATGCTTTCGTGTAGTTTAGGCTGACATTAAACTCACTATGTAGCTGAAACAAGTTTTGTACATCTAACACTAACCTGTACAGCTATGGGGTAATCTTTCTGTACGCTGTAAAGATGTATCTCTGCCTAAGGTGCCTTCTGATTGGTTTGATAAAGAGCTAAATGACCAATAGCTAGGCAGGAGAGAATAGGTAGGACTTCTGGGGAGAAAAAGGAATTCAGGGTTAGAAGTGAGACACTGAGCAAGCTGGACATCTTTCATGAAAGATTTCCCTGTAGTATAAGAAACAGCTTGATTACACATTTTCTTTCTCTTTTGAGACAGAGTCTTACTGTACAGCCCTGGCTGTCCTGGAATTCACTATGTAGACCAGGTTAGCCTCAAACTCCCCCTCATGCTGGGATTAAAGGCTATGCTGGCTGATGGAGAACAACTTCCTCATAATAAATCAGCCATTCTTCTCAAAGAAGAACCACTTTCCCCTCTAAATTTGTATAATATTCCAGAGTCTTCATTGTTATTCAACAGTGTTATAGCATCTTTGCCATGAGTAGATGCCACGTTAAAAAACACTTAAAAAGCTAATCTTCACTTTGTAAGCTTTATGCCGAGATTGCACCAGTCAGCGGCTTCTTCAGACTCCCCATTCTCTCTTGCTGTTTCCACTACATCTGCAGTTGCTCCACCACCGAAGTCCTAAACCCTTCAAAGTCATCCACATACACTAGGGCCAGCTTTTTCTAAACTTCGGTTAATTCCCGAGACCTCTCATGGGTTACAAATGTCCCTCATGGCACCTGGGAAGGTGAACCTTTCCCCAAGGTCTCCAGTTTACTATGCCTGCACCCATCTTTTGAGTTGTTTATCTACAATCTGGTATGTTTCTTAAAACTAGGACCTGAGTTTTGGAATTGCTCCTTTTATGACAGAATGGATGTTGTGCATTGGGGGGGGGTAGGGAGCATAAAGCATTCATCTCACTGTGAGTCCCCATCCGAGCTCTTAGGTGATTTGTTAATAAGGAACAATATTGGAGATAGATGAATTTTCTCTTTGGGGGTTGTCATCACAATAGTGGGCTTAATTCTCAGTAAAGCACATTATAAACAGACACACTATCATCCAGACTTTGTCCCATTTAGCCAACACAGCAGAGCAGATTTGGAACAATCCTTAAGGACTCTAGGCTTTTATAATAGTGAGTGAGCTCTGCTGTGAACTTTGAGTTACCGGCGGCATTGTCTCCTGGCAAAAGTCAGTCCGACCTTTGAACATTTGAAGTCAGCCACGGAGTTCTCTGTAGCTCGGAAAGCCCTAGAGAGCCTCCTTGTCCAAGACTAGTCTGCTTTGTTTACAGTGAAAATCTGTTGCAGAGTACATTGTCCTTGCTGGCTTTTGTGGCTAGATCCGGAGCCTTTCCGTGGCCCCTGTAGCAAGGCTCATTGCTTCACATTGCCGTTTTTGTGGTATGGAGATGGCTTTTCTTCTCTCTCTCTTCAAGCCCAGGGAGCTAACCTCTGCTACATTTTCTTATGCAGTTTCCTGCTCTCTTTCAGCATTCACAGAATTCAAGAGAGCTCAGGTTTAAAGGAATATTATGGCTACTTCAGTCTACCAAAACCCGAATGCTGCCTCTGTGTAATCAGTAAGGGTGTTGACTATCTATGTTATCACTCTTGTTGGAATTGCACTTTTAAACTGTTTGCTTTGCATTCAAATGGCTATGGGGGGGAGGGGTAAGGAGCCTAGTTTTCAACCTTTTTCAGCCTTTGACATGCTTTCCCAAACATACCTTTCTAACTTTTGGTTTAAAGGGAGAAATATGAGATTCTTCCTCTCATTTGGATACCTCTGGGCCATCACGGCATCCTTAGCTGGCATAATTTCAATACTGTTGTGTCTCAGATAAGGAGGGCAGGAACAGGGAGAAAAGTGGGGAGGCAATTGGTGGGTGGGGCAGTTAGAACACCCATGGCTCTCTTCAGTTGACTTGGCTGCTTTTAAAATAAAAACTCATGACATCCCGGAACTTTACATCAAAGATCACCGAGTAAAGAACATTTTCACATATGTAACAATAACAGGACCATGTGAGACAGCGACAAAATGATAAGAGTGTGACACAGATAGCTGGGCATGGTGGCATGTGCTTTTCAAATCAGCACTCAGGACGCAGAGGCAGACATATTTCTGGGAGTTTGAAGCCAGTCTGGTCAACTCGGTGAGTTCAAGGACAGAGTGACCCTATCTTAGAAAGAAAAAGTGACACAGAGACACAACGGGAATACCATTGGGCAATTGACAGTAATAGAGCAGTTTTTGTTTGTTTTGATGGTATAGAATCTAGGGGAGAGAGTCCAAGGTTTTGTAAGTATTAGACAAGTATTTTCTCACTCAGTTGTA
Source organism: Ondatra zibethicus (assembly GCA_004026605.1). Lineage (NCBI taxonomy): Eukaryota > Metazoa > Chordata > Mammalia > Rodentia > Cricetidae > Ondatra > Ondatra zibethicus. The sequence continues at coordinate 85,683 of PVIU01002708.1, read as the reverse complement.
GTCTCAGTCTACTTAAAGACGTTTTTAATTTAGGGCTGCAAGAACCTTTAGGCTGTAAAAGTGTATTATAAGCAAAACACAATAAAATGCCAGATAGTAAAATAAGGTATGTCTATATGAATTCCTTTCCTATGTAAAAATCAAAAACATTTTAAAATTGGAAATCGTTCTGCTGCAGGTGGGACTTTAGGGGAAATCCTCAATTAAGTGAACATATCAATCATTTACTACTCACCGAGGAAGGTTTCAGTGTCACCAGGGCAAAGATAACTCAGATAAGGCAAAGAGAGCAAATGTCAATAAATAATTTGAATAAATTGTTCAAAGTCTTCGAGGCAGTGACCAGCAAAGTGCTCCTGGAACTTTCAAAGGAAGTAAAACGTAGGCTTCGCTTCAGTCAAAGTGACTGAAGAAGGCTCTGTGGGAGAAGAATCTGCCCTGGAAGTTAGGACGTAAGTACGTATCTGCAGTGCAGCTATGACACCAAAGGACCTTGGTGCAGAGAACCACACAGGCACACCCACCTGTTACTAGAAAGCGAGTTTTAATGAGGCCGTGTCTAGGGAATGGCTGATAACGTGAAAACAAATCTCTTCGAGAAGGAGCTAAGTCCATTCTGGTGGCGAATGTGTTGATAATTGGATGCTATGCTCATGGACTGCAAAATGACACTCTACAGTTCTCCCCCTGAGAGAGAAACCCCGATCCTTTAAAGTAATTAGCACCAACAGGAGCAGGTGTGCCAAAATAAATCACCATCGTCCAAACACAGACACATTCAGTTCAATGGTTAAAAGGCATGTGTTCTTATTAGCTCCACCTACATACACAAAACCAGTGTCAATTAGCTTTCAGAATTAGAAGAGACAAGGAGAGTTCACAGCTCCCTCTGCAAAATTCTGTGTTATGGATAGATTCACAATAATGAAGGTCCATTTGTCTTTCCTGGTCTTGGTCATGTTAATTCATTGCTAAAGGATCATCTTTTTTTCCTAAGGCTTAGAGGGAAGAACTTGGATTCTGTGCACATGAAATTTTTGGGCTGGAATGGAAAGGTGTCCTCTGCCAAAACACAAACGTCTTCGCTCCATTCCCTCCTTTATGTCCTATCACGTCTTCTTAATAGAGACCAAGACATATTAGTTGCTTTTCTATTTTTGGGACAAAACTCAATGACCAAGGCACGTCATTTTTTTTAAGTGTTTAATTCATCTTGTTGTTTCAGGCAGTTAGATTCCGTGATGGTGGAGGAAAGGCATGGTGCAAGAGTAGCTGGAGCAACAGCCAAAAGCTCATATCTTGATCTCTGAGTAAAGGCAGAGTGAGAACGCACATGGGGAATGGTGTGAGTCTTTTGGAGCCTCAAAGCTCATGCCCAGAGACACACCTCCTTCAAGAAGGCTCCACCTCCTAATCCTTCCCCAATAGTTTCACCAATTGGAAACCAAGTATTCAAACATATGAACCTATTGAAACCTTTCTCATTCAAACTATTTTACACAAGGCAGTTTGCTGTGTCTCAAGACTGATAGTAGAATCTGCCCTTGATGTCTCCAACTAGTGTAAGTAGTATTGATTTGGACCAGTGAGGCACCACCTGTAGAAGTCTCAGAAGCCCACGCTAAAGAACGGTGGTAGTTGCTATGGCTCAGATGCGATTCGCCACCTAAGAGCTCAAGAGCTTCAGGTTTGGTTCTTAATGAGGCAATTGATGGGACCTTTAATAGGTAAGGAGCTCTTTAGGTGGTTTGAGAATGTTGCTTTTGGAAGGAGTTAAGTTCACTCTTCCAGGATCCTAAATTAGTTCTTATGATAATGACTTAGTGTAAAATCTTGACTCAGGGGCTGAAGGGATCATTCAGTGTTTCAGGGCATGTGCTGCTCTTTCTGATGACCTAACCGGTTCTCAGCAGCCACATCTGGCAGCTCCCAACCACATGCAGTTTCAGGGAAGCACCCCCCACACACGTGCACATGCTGCATACGTACACATACGCATAGGTAAAAATAAAATGAATCTTTAAAAGATAAGTTAAAAATCTTGATTCAAATCCCTAAGTCACTGGGGTTCTTTCTAGTGAGGTTATCTCTCCCTCTGCCATGAGCTCCTGTCATTTTGATACCATCGATGGCGAAGCCTTCCCCAGAGCCCACTGGTGTTAATGCTATGCTATTGAGCTGCTTGAACAATGAGTTAAATAAACCTGTTTATTTTATAAAGTTCTCCAATCTTGGGTATGTTATTATAATGAGAGAAATCAGGTTAATGCAGCGGCGAGACACATCGGTGTATGTTTTGAAGTGGTCCTTGCCATTTTCTCACCATGTCACATCTCCATCAGGGATTGCGCTTTCACGGTTGAACTTAGGTGTCAGAATGCAAGGGGACAAACCTACCATGGAGCTGTGGAGGAGCTGAGGAGAAACATGGTATGGTATCACAAAGAGGACACTGGTCAGTGGTTCAGCAAGACTGAGTCTCAGCTCTATCACTCACTGCTTTGTAGACCTGGTGAAGCTGCTTGTTCTCTGGTCTTTAGTCTCCATGTTCATAAAATTAAGTACTTAATTGAGCCACCTTACTACTCTAGGATCCATAGAGTCTTGCATGTTGGTGCTGTTTGGGTTTCTACCATTGTAGCACCAAAGTCTTTTGCCTTGCCCTTTTCTACCCAGTGACTTGGAAAGACATGGTGACTGAAAGGTAAAATACTTAAACCGTTTTTATTCTTCATTTCCAAATCTGTGAAAGTATTTCCCATATTCCTTTCCCCAATGATTGTCACTTTAAAAACACATAATTGACCTGCAGTACGCAGAAGGTCTTATGCAAAGCATGGCAGAACACACAAGTCATTGAGAAAGACCGAGAGAATCAAACAGAATTAAAGTGGTATGATATGGGAATGTAACTGAGAGCTGAGAGAGGAGTTTGCTTAAAATGGCATATCACACACAGAACAATTCAGGCCTCTTGCTTCTAAGTCCCCATGCCTTTTTTCCTTTGATTTTAGAATGTTTAATCTTAAATTGGGACTTACAGTTTGATTAAAACATGTCTATTTTCATCTGAAGATGCAGAGCTATGATCCACAAATAAGAGGGGCCACGTAGCATTTCTGGGTCTGAGTTACCTCATTCAGTTTGCTTTGTGGTCTGATCGATTTACCAGAAAATTTCATGGTTCCATTTTTATTTATAACTGAGTAGAATTCCATTGTGTGTGTGTTCCACATTTTCATTATCCATCCATTGGTTGATGGACAGCTAGGTTGCTTCTCTTTCTTTGCTGTTGTGAACATAGCTGTAATAAACACAGGTAAGCAAGTAGCTCAACAGTAGGATATAAAGTCCTGTGGGCAAATGCCAAGGAGTTGGTATAACTGGGTCCTTCAGTAGATTCACTTCTGGAAAATTCTCCACACTGATTTCTATTGTGGCTGCATCAATTTGCAGTCCCACCAGTAACGGATGAGTCTTCACCAGCATTGGTTGTCAGCTATTTTATTGATCTTTGCCTTTCTGTCTGTGATAAGATGAAATCTCAAAGTAGCTTTAGTTTACATTTTCTTGATTGCTAAAGACAGAAACAACTTAAAGATAGCTCTTAGTTATAGCTATTTTTACTTTTTTTGAGAATTCTCTGTTTGGTTCCATAAAACATTTTAATTTGGATTGTTTGTTTTCTTGATTTTTGTGCTCCGAATTCTTTGTATAGTCTGGATAGTAATCCCCTCTCAGATTAGAGCTGGCAAAGGCTCTTTCCTACTCCCTGATTTTCTCTGCACTCAACTGATATTTTCTTTTTAAGTTTTATGAGGTCCCATTTGCCAGCTGCTGGCCTTAATTTCTGAGAGAATGAAGTCCTATTCAGAAAATTCCTTCTTGGATATATATATGGGTGTATGTGTGTGTGTGTGTGTGTGTGTGTGTGTGTGTGTGTGTGTATGTGTAAAATCTTAGTCTACTCCATATGCTTTCTTCCAGAAGTTTCAGCATTTACAGTTTCACAATGAGATATTTGATTCATTTGGAGTTGATTTTTGTGCATAACGATAGATATAGATTCAATTTCATTCTTCTACATGTATATGGACATTCAGTTTTCTCAGAATCATTTGGCATCTTTATCAAATGTCAGGTGGCTTAAGTTTGGATCTTTAATTGTGTTTCCATTACTCTACATGTCTGTTTCTGTGATAATACCATGCTGTTTTTATTACTATATATCTAGCATTATTCTTTTTCTCAGGATTGTGGCTATTGGTTTTTTTATGCTTCTATATGAATTTTATGATATTTTCTGTCTCCGTGAAGAAGTTCATGAAAATTTTAACAAAGATTTTATTGAATCTGTAAATTGTTTTTTGATAGGATGGCTATAATCCCAATATTAATTCTACCTATACATTTTAAAGGGAGGAACCCACATGGTAAAGCTAGGCAAGATCCCATGGTGGGAAAGGTCTCAGACCCTAGAGGAGAACCTACTAATGTTGTTTTCCTAAATCAATATAGCTTCCAACTATAAATATGTTATAAATAAAAATGCATGAATACTTAGTATTATACCCACAAGTAAGTGTAGTTCTCACCCCTCATAAAATAAGCTTCTTTTTGCAGTACACAGAGGCCAATACAGAGATTCATGACTGCTCGAGTGTAAACAATAAGTGGTCATGGGGAACCCAGCCATGTTTGGTATATATATAGTGCAACCCTTACCCCCAAGGCTCAGGAAACAGCTTGGAGGAGGAGGTGGAAAAAGTGAAAGAGCCAGAGGACCAGAATACCCACTATAAAACAATGTGTTCTAGACATGACAGGGATGCTGCACCCATGAATGACATGGTTGCTTTTTTAAGACCTCCAAAAAGACTGCACCAGTTGATAGTTCAACACACATGGGGGAAACTTCACATGGCCCTACTCGCAGATGCGGGGAAGAGGAGGAGAATCTGTTTTCTTTAGCGATGAGCCCCGGGATGGCTGTCCAATCCTAAGTGGTCATCCTTAAACACATGCACATGTGGATAATACTGTTGTCATCAATAGGGTTTTGTGTGTGTGTGTGTGTTGGTATTATACACATAGTAACAATAATAATTAGAGAGGAAGAGGTCACCAGTTCAAAAGGGGTAGGGAACAGGAACAACTTGGAGAGGAGAGGAAAATATGGAAATGGTGCAATTCATTGGATTTGTGTATGAAATTCTCAAAATAAAATAAAGCCTACTTTAAAGGTTTAATTTTAAGTCTCTCTGTGTGTTTGGGGGTTGTACACCGGAATGGGGGCACCTGTGGAATCTAGAAGGCAGTGTTAGGTTCCATGGAGCTGGAGTTACAAGTGGTTCTGAGCTCTGGATGGAGATGCTGGGAATCAAACTGCAGTCCTTTGTAAGAGCAGTGCATGCTCTTACCCACTGAGTCCTTTCTCAATCCCAGAACACTTCTACTTTAATTAAAAATGTCAGTGGAGCTTGGCAGTGATGCAGAGCGGTTAAATCTCTGTCCAATAGTTTTTGTTAGGGCAGCATTCACTTTATAGATGTTTTTGAAAGTCATTTGCTACTTTTTTTTTCTAGTAAGGCCAGTCTCCCTGCCTTGCAAACATACAAATAATCAGAAACTCTGTTTATTTGCTTGTTTGTATAAAAACTTAAGACTCAGTGCCAACACACCCTACCCTGTGTTTCTTTTCATCAAATACATCTGTATTCTATGTCACCTCACTGACTCTTTCTTAACAATTATCTCAGCCATTTTTCACAGTCCTGTGTTCCAGCTCATTTCCTTCGTTATGAAGTTTTAAACACTGAAAACTTGGAATGACTTTATTTTCAGGGACATAAACGGTACTCAGGTACCTTTTGTTGGATATGTAAATGAAGAAAGCACTTCATCCATATCTCAATTGTGGCTTCCGTGATTGGACACTTAGTCGCAGCCTCTGTTTCGTTCTATACAAGGAAGCAGAAAGGATAAAGAATGGGCCAGACTCCAGGTGTAGGCCAGTGGTAGAATGCTAGCTTAGTGTGTGCAAGGTTCTGGGTTTAAAAAGAATAGGCAGATGTATTGGCTGTGGCTGCATCTAACATCTTTGTGAAGGTAAAATCATAGAGTTTATCCATGGCCACTCATGGGTAGCTTGAGTACACAGAGTGACCCTGCCAGGAAAGCGGGGGAAAGGGGCAAAAAGACAATCCATAAACTTTGGGTTGCCAGACTCAGCATGAGGGCATCCATGAGCCAACCCCCTACCGACTTTGGACAGGGTCCTGGATCTGTGCTCTGTGCATAGAGCATAGAGCAGCTTAGCCATTGGGAAGGGAAAGTGGCAAAGGTTAGACAGGACCTGGGCCTGCAACAGCGTTGACAGGAGCTGGAAACAACATTCTCTTTGCTCACGTGCTTAGGGAAGGAGAGAAGTAGCAGAAAACACAAAAAGCCATTAGACTTCTGTCCAACACCGTGGGCAGGGAAGCATGGGGGGAAGCTGGCAAATGGTGGGGAAAGATATGCTGGCATCAGGGTAGGAGCGAGGCCTCAGTGGAAGAGCTGAGGACCCAGTTAGACTCAGTCCCTTGGAGTCTGAACAGGTTTCAAGGACCCCCTCGGAGTCATCACAGCCCAGTGCAACCAATCCATAGGCTAGTTCTCAACCATGTTTGTGGGTGGAAGTCCTGTAGACTGGAAGGAGAGGGAGGGATGGTATGGGGAATAGAGAGTACCAGACAGAGACAGGAAAACTGAGCACAAGACCAGGAGAAGGGAAGTAAAGAAAGGAGGGAGGGAGGGAGGGAAAGACAGAGGGAGAGGAGGAGGGAGCGAGGGAGGGAAGAAGGCTGACTAGAACGAGGACAGCTGACTCACCCAGGGAGAAAGAAAACAAGGACGGGGCGAGAGAAAAGCTTGGAAAGACGAGGAGGAACGGTCACAAGATGAGGACAACCTCAAGCATGCCTGAGCCACTCAGCTAAAGAAACTCACTTTTGTAAGCTTGGCACACAAAGATCTGGGCATAGAGGAAAATGTGCTGACTCCTGCCGGGGGCCATCAGAGGACAGAAACAGATCAATTAGCCTGGGTGGAGTGTGCTACTGCCAGTGATCAGTGGCTGGCTGAGCCAAGCCAGGCCAAGGACTCTTACATGATCATTGTGCTGTTAAAGGGTCAGTGGCTTCAGGGCTCAGCCTTTACCTTGGGAACACCCCTGTGATCACACCCCTCTGCTGGCCTGGCCACTAGCTCTGTTCTAGGATCAGCTGAGAACCCAGTTAGACTCAGCTCCTTGGAGTTTAAACAGGTTTCAAGGGCCCTTCTAGGAGTCAGCACAGGCCAGTGTAACCAATCCATGGGATAGTCCTTGGCCTTGTTTGTGGATGGAGCAAACAAGTGGTCACTTGGAGCAAGATAGTCCCCACAGATCTTCAACCAGTAGAAAAAACATGCTCTAGGGAGAAATTTTTCTGTGCAAAGAGAGCTTTGGAGCAAAAGCTAGGTCAAAGATAGGACTCCTAATCCATACATTTGGTATTTCTTCACCCACCGTGAGCATCTGCCTTGCACGGCCATTGCAATGGAGGCTGAGGATACAGACAACAGTAGACTCACATCAGTATCCCCTGAGGAGAGCAGTGGCAATGCAGCTCCCCCTGCCCAACAGAAGAGAGTGCTTCAGAGCTCATGACTGCTTCTGTTGTGAGGCAAGCAAGGTATTTAGGAAGGGAGACAGACATTTGAGGGCAGCCTTGAAGGCTGAGTAGGACCCACAAGGCAGACAAAGTGTGGGAATCCAAGGTAAGGCAGGTAGAGGCGAAAGGTAATAGGTGAAAGGTGTGAATTCACATGGAAGTTGGATAGTAGCAGGCAGGGAAGACTAGACAAGGCATATATGTGAAGAAGAAATAAGGTAAAAAAAAAAAGCATCAGTGAGGGTTGATAGTGGGCATGCTTCTTTGAAGGAGCATAAAGGAGTGCACATGTCATCTGCCCAGTTGACATTTTCAAAGACTATTTGTGTAGGAAGAAATCTGTACAGGTGGGACAAGTTGGAAGAGTACCTAGGTGTGGTCATAGGAAGGATGCTAAAGAAAGGCAAACGCTAGACCCCAGGAGAACCCTAAGGCAGTTGGTGGTGTGGGAGGTCCTTCTGTCTATGTGTTGCTTTTATTGGTTAATAAATAAAGAACTACTTTGAGCCTATGGCAAGGGCAGAAGAGAACTAGGCGGGAAAAGCTAGGCTGTATGCTGGGAGAAAGAGGGCGGAGTCAGAGAGAAGCCATGGAGCCGCCAGAGTCAGACATGCTGAAAATGCGGGTAAGCCACTGTCATGTGGTGTTACACAGATTAATGGAGATGGGTTAAATTAATATGTAAGAGTTAGCCGATAAGAAGCTATAGATAATGGGCCAAGCAGTGATTTAAATAATACAGTTTCTGTGTGATTAATTTTGGGTCTAAGCTAGCCAGGTGGACGGGAACCAACAAGCAGCCTCCTCCTCCAACAAGTTGGTTCTCACTGGTGACTTTCTTTCAAAGAGGCCTTCCTCTTCATGCCTGCTCAGGCATTTTCCTTTGCTTCCCCGTTACCTTAGCCGTGACCTACTTTCTCTCTGGGGGGTCTCCTCAGTCCTGGCCTTCCGGCTGTCACCCTAGAGCTAGGCCATCAGACGGTAAGGGCTTCCTGTGAGTGCCACCATCCTCAAACAACAAGCATTTCAGGAAACATTTAAACAGTTGGCTCATCTTTGAGAAAGGGCAGTAAACAGTCAAAATTACTCTTCCCCCACTTAAAACCAAGAACTTAAACAGTGCAGGATTTTCCCCTCCACTCTGATAACATGTCTCAAAACACTACCCCCACCAACACCAAAACAGAGCATTTTCCTGAGCTAAACACATTGATGTACACATTACACTGACATTCTTATTTATAGCAAATACTGGCCTATACTTTTTTCCCTTTAATGATCTATTTATTAATTTACTTTACATGGTATGTGTGCCTTGAGTTAATCTACGTGTTCCATATGCATGCAGCTAATCCTGGCAGCCAAATGAGGTCACCGGATTCTCTGTAACTAGGCTTACAAGTGGCTGTGAACTGCCTGATGTGGGTGCTGGGAACCAAACCTGAGTTTGCAATAAGCACCTTTCACTGCTGAGCTGTTTCTCCAGGTCCAACATAAAGTTGTTTTTTTTTTTTTATTTTAAAATATTTTGTGGAAACAACTCCAACTCCATATCCTACAGACTAGACATCTTGCCACTTGCTTTACCATTGATTGATATTCATGATGATTGACATGTTCGACTATACAAGTGACACTGTCACAGACAGGCTCGTGCACAAATCCTTGCATATATTTGCCACTATTGCCACTACAGCATAGATTCCTAGAGGTTAGATAGTTACATCTATGAGACCATGCGTTTATAATCTTACCAGGAATGGTGTCATTCTTTTTCCAAAGGTCGCACTGGTCTATGCTCCAACTGGCAATTGTTTGATGGTCTCTTCCCCATCCAAGCCCCCAGCAGCAGGACTGTCACAGCGTATGACAGGTACTGAATGCCAGAACCAAGTTCTACTGTCCGCTGCCACCGTACAATAAGGTGATGCATGTAAATCAGTGAGAGCAGTCAGTGCCTAGCATAGACAGAGCAGACTCTCACCAGATATTTGCTGTTGGTGTGAGTAAAGCACATCACCCCAGCTGAGAACCTTCAGCCTTTCACAGCTGGTTCAGTACAGGAGATGAGTTGGGAAGGAGAGAAAAGAGTTGCGAAGAGGCTCTGAGTTGGTCTTCCTGTGCTAGAAGGTAAGACTTTGCCTCAATTCCATGTGTCCTTCTGCCACCTTGAAACCTCACATTTAAATGTGTCAATTCACTACATTCCCTGTGGGACACACACACACACACACACACACACACACACACACACACACGCAAAAGTGAACAGGAGTGTTCTCTCTCTCTTCAGAGACGAATGACAATAGGCCCCAATGAGGAAGGCACGCTCACTTACATGCCCACTGGGAAGGAGAATCACAGCTTTTGGAGGTGGTATTCACTCAGTTGTTTAATGCCTGAGGGTTTCCTGGGAAAAGAAGCAGGCTTTGTTCATGAGCGTGGTTGCTGCTTTTTTCCAAGCGTTTTCCCCCTCCTCAAGGAGGATGGAAACTCTATAGAGGACAGACTAAACCTTTTCTATTATCCATCGCAGCAGCAAGGGCGGTGGAGGACTTTAGAGACCGCTTGATACTCGCAAAACGGGGGACACAACTTAGGACTGGTTTTTGGTCTAACTTTAGGAAATTTAAAGCCACACCTCCTGGAAATGGATTGATTAAATTATTATGAGAATGTTTATCTCAGTCAAATTTACCTCTGCAAGTGATGAGCTGTTCTCAGAGCTGTCTTAGGCCAGATCACTGCTAACTACTCCTGCACACTTCACCAGGCCAGGCCTCTTGGATCTGGGCGGGCCAGAAAGAAATGTCTGGGGAAATGGGATTGCAGAAGGTAACAGTTATTGGAACAATTTGGCCCCAAAGCCAAGGATGCCTCAATCAATATGCATGAATTTCAAAATTCCTATTTTAATCAGCGAAACGGAAATGAAATTCCCAATGTAGCTTTTAGTTAAAAAAATAAATTACAAGTGGTATATGATATTCATGCATACCATTTCCTCTGAAGTTCTTTTTAAGAATTGAAGAAAATAACCATATCACATACTGGAAAGAAACTAGCCTGCGAGTCCCGAGATTTAGTTTCATGCCTCAAATCTACCACCAGGCAACTATGGGATCAAAAGCTATAAGTTGCCGCCTTAGCTCTTTTCACTCGTATATGGAACGAAAGAGCTGATAATTTGTAAGTTCCCCCCAATCCCCACGAGACCGAGTTGCTAAGTCCTATTTAGTGTCAAAAACTCATCCCTCCATCCGTTCACCCATGCATCCTACCTACGGATGTTTAGTGAATCCCTACCTGGATGGTGTCCATGTGAATCGAGTAGACAGGTCATGGCACCATCATGCTTCAGTGCGCCCAGACACATCTTTGGTAGACTTTGACCCACAGCTCCTCCTCTGTCACTGGCCTCACCTTCAACAGGTCTTGTCTTTCTTCAATTTCTGCTCTGCCCTACCTCTTCCATACCCTTCCCGCTGCCCTTCTTCTAGCCCCGCCTTTTCTCGTATGAGCTGTGGCAATAAATAAATAAGTAAATTCCTAACAGGCCTCCCAGCTGCTAGACTTTTCCTTCCAAATACATGCTACATGCTGTGTCCACAGCTGTCTGCAACGTCTCAGTTCAGCCAGCGGTTTTTGAAGGCTTGATGAACGGCAGCACGGTTCCTGGGCCTTCTACAGGCTGCACTGTTCAGGGAAGAACAGCAACAGCACATTGCTAGATATGAAGGCATGATGTGGGACTCTGTTGGTGAAGAGGTGCTCCAGTGTTAGGCCTCTTCACCTCCTCTCACGAAGTCTTCACCTTAATCATTTGATGATTTAATCGGATGAATGCAAGCCATCCTTTCACAGCCTTGAATGGCTCCCTTTCGTCCTTGGGGAGAAAGCCGGACCCTTGTACTGGGCATTGAAAATCCTTTAGCGCTTGATATTACCTTTCCAACTGATTCTGCTAATTAACTCACCTCCTTTTTCTCATTCCAAGTTCATCTCTGAAGTCTCATCCTTCTGCCACAGGACAGTATGGCCTTCCTGGAAGGGGTGGTGGCCTCCTCCGGAGCTCTCACTTCTGTTGCTCTTGAACGCCCAATATAGGTTGATTGCCTAGAGTATCTTTGCCTCCCTTCAAAGTCTGGTTTGAATTCTATCTTTTCTAAGAACAGAGCGTTCTTGCACCCAGTCAGAAATAATTTTTCACCAGCTTCCTTATATTTCTTATGGTAAACATCCTGATTACGTTAAGGTCTCTTTCCTGCTTACTTGCTATATAATATTGACTTTTTGGAAGACATGCCCGTGTTGCTTGGATTTTGAGGTCTTCTACAACACAAAGAACTTAGTGACTGATCCTTGAGCTGATTTTGAATGGAACAGCAAGTGTCATATTCCAGTTACTGCCCGTGACTTATGATGCTACACCTTTTTAATTTTCCTTGCTGGATATGAAATCCAGGGCCTTGTACATACTGGACAAGTATTCTCCCACTGAGCCATACCCACCCAGTCTTTCACGACGGTTCATGCTTACAGCAGATGATGAAACTGGACCCAGACAAAAGCTAGGTGAACTACCCATGGCACCAGCAAGTAATGCAACTAGGGTAGCATCAAGAGTACCTCCTGGCCGGGCACTGGTGGTGCATACCGTTAATCCCAGCACTCAGGGAGGCAGAGGCAAGTGGAATTCTGTGAACTGGAGGCCAGTCTGGTCTACAGAGGGAGTTCTAGGAGAGCCGGAGATACACAGAGAAACTCTGTCTCAAACAAGCATACAAATAAACAAAGAGTACCTCCTGATAACCTGGCCCGCTAATCCCCATGAGAGGCTCCTGTCCTTACTGGATGCCTTACATACGTAACCATCTGGAGAAGTGAGAGATGTATTTAACAAAATCCTCATTACCTGGGGAGATTTCTGAGGTGTTTGAAAAGAAGTGGCATCTGATCTTGGTGCTGAATAATAAGTAGTAGTCATTTAACAAAAATGCAAGGATATTGTAGGAAAAGAACTCAATGAGAGCTGGGTCTCCCAGTGAGTTCAAGGGATGCTTCTGAGGAGAAGAAAACTATCCATTCATTCAGATCCCCAGCCAGATTGTTAGCAGTCTAGGGAGGAAACTGCCTTGTTCTCGCCCCAGGCTCTCCTAGCTCTACTGTTTGTGTCCAGACAGCACTCATTGGATAAATATGTCACAGGAATTACTCTGCTCAATAAATACTGCTTGAGCGTTTCCTGTGTCTACACTGACAGTTAACAGTGGACTAGGATACTTAATACTCTCACAGACTCTATGAAGGTCTAAGAAGCTCCAACCAAATCGTAGACCCTGAAAGTGAAACCACAGACCCCAGGAAATTTCCCTGACAATCCCTGTTCCACTGACTGGCTGAGAAACAGAACAAAACAAACATCAACAGAACAAGCTATGAAAAAGAAAAAAGAAAAGAAAATCTTTCAGTTCTAAGACTTCTTTATTTTCAGTATTTGGAGACTTGAGGGCTTCCATGATGTCAGTTCATTTCCAGTTGAGTGTGTGTGTGTGTGTGTGTGTGTGTGTGTGTGTGTGTGTGTGTGTGTGTGTGTTAGAGAGAGAGAGAGAGAGAGAGAGAGAGAAGAGAGAGAAAGAGAGAGAGGAGAGAGAAAGAGAGAGAGGAGAGAGAAAGAGAGAGAGAGAAGAGAGGGGGAGGGAGAGAGAGAGAGGCAGAGACAGACAGGCAGGCAGGCAGGCAGAGCACGCCTCTGCCATAGGCAGGATCCGCCCCTACAGACTGAAGCATTAAGTAGCGGCTGCCTGTGTCGGCCTGCAAGGCTCCTAGTTTTGTCCTAGAATAGGCTCTAAGCAGGTCTGTGTCAGTGAGTGGTTCCAGACCACATTGTGTTGAATCAGTGAGTCAGAAAAGGCTTCGAGCAGAGCTGGTCTAAGGAGAGCAAATCATGGGGAGGTAGGAAGTGTTTCAGCTTGGGGCTGGTGGGAGAGAGAATAGACCTTTCGTTCTCAAGATTATGTGGGAGACCCTTCGCAGTCAACTCTTTCCTCTGCCTTGATTTCTCTCTCCATCTCTGAATGCAGACCCTTATTGTGATAGAAGGAAAAAAAAAACCACTGGCGAAATACTCATAGTTGGCTTAAGAAAGGAGACACAGATCTCTATGGGCATGTCATGTGGGGCTGGAGGCTTTTTCTTCATTCTTTCTCAGGGTTTCCCACCCTCTAGGCAGCGATGGCTGGCTGAGATACAATGATTTGTGATGGGTGCTGCTCTGTGCAGTTTCAAATGTTCTGCTGTATCTCTGATATACACCCCCCCGTAATGTTCACCTTTTCCTCCCCACTGGGATACTCCATTATGTCTCCAGACACTGCCAGATGCTCCTCAAACGAACAAAAACATGCCTCTACTTGAGAATTTCTGGTTTGGATTGTATTGTCGATCCAAATGGATGGGTTGCTTAGGTGAAGGTTCTCAGAGTGTACAAGGTGGGGGATGGGTACAGGAAGCAGTCACCACAGAGACTCCTACAGTTCCTATGACCTAAAGATAGGGTGTTCTGTGGAGCCCAGGATAGGTAGGATACCTGAAATTTCCAGGCAGAGCTCAATGCTAGCAGTGACTGGCTGTGATTCTCATCAGCTTAACCAGCCTCTGTGAGCCTCAGGGCCCACATGACCCCAACAGATGTAATTCTTCTCCTCCATGAATCCTTCATCCCATCCTCCATCGTGTCCACACACTGTCGCATGGTTGCTAGGAAGACTACGTGTTACGCATGTGGGCAACATAATAGAATAAAACAGCAACAAGATAGAGCAAACGTGTGGGGTTTTGCTGTTGTCTTTGTTTATCTGCTTGTTCTTCTTCTGAAAAATCAAAGAAGCAGATATTTTACTCCTGGTCTTTTGTGGATGTTGTTTCTGCCAAGAATGGTAATGGTGGCATCATAGGTCCCCTCCTAGAAGTTATAAAATCAGACAATGAGAAGCTTCATTCTTCTGCCATGGGAGTTACTCTGCATCTCTCCAGTATATACAGAAGCCCCTCAAAGAAAGTGCCACGTGACTAGAGAAGGTCCAGAGAATTTCAGTTGGCTGCCGGTGTACCTGGGAGTAGCTTGTCTCTGTGTTGCTTCTCTCCTCAGTAAGCCTGTCTTTCTGCCGGGCGTCTGAGTGACTGTGTCTTCAGGAACTGAGATCCTCAGAACTGAGAGAGGCGTTGAGTGAGCTGGCAATTTCCTAGGAATAGATGGCCCATGCTCTGGTCATCTGGACTAGGGTGGATGGCCCTCTCGATGCCACAGGTCCAGTCGGGCTAGGTCCTCTGGTTAGAGTCATATTGTTCAGGTTCTAGCAAACAGAGAAGACCTCAGGCCAGCAGGCTGCAGACTGCTCAGCATGCTGCTCAGTTCAGGATCAAACTACACTTTTCCCCTTCCTCACTTTTTCCCTTCCTTTGTATTTTTATTTATTTATTTATTTGGAGACAAGATCTCACTCTGTGACTGAAGCAGACCTCAAACTCATAATTCTCCTTCCACCTCCCAAGTGCCAGGATCAGCTTATGCCATGACACCAAGCCAAACTAGAATTTTCCATCAGAAGCCTCTGGAGTTGCAGATCAGGTTCAGGAGGAAGAATGTAAGTCGCAGCGGTGGACACTTTTGCTTCTGGCCTGTTTTCACCTTTCACACACAGTGTGGAACAGCAGAGAAGGATGCTCACCCCCAAACCTTGAGTGTGTACCTTGGCCCTGCTCTCTGTATCTCAGCACCCGTGGGCAGCTGTGTGGAGAAATGTCACCTGTACCACTCAGTACACCACTTGGCTTCGCAGGAGCTTCTTGGATTAGTGGTGTAATCACCTTCCACATTGCATACGAAGTCTGAAGTTCAGACAAGGGCATCCCCACATAGCATGCCCTCCTCTGAGGTCACGCTTCCCTTTCAGTCAGCTGAATGCCACCTGTCCCTCAGAATCTGTGCAAATGTAACCTCCTCCATGTGTTCGGCTCCCAAAGGAGAATTAAGATCAGACTCCTTTAAGCCTGATAGCGTTCTGCTTTTTTTCTATTTCACTGCGACACTCACTAGGGCCCGAAAACCCCCAGCATGAAAAACATAACACACAACAGTGTCATCAAGGGAAGCCAAATGCAGATCCAAGAAGGAATTCTTGCTTCATATAGCCGTATGTCATTATTCCTTTGAAGGGCATGGTCTCTTCAAGATCCAAGGGCAGCTCCATATATGCTGCCTCTCTTGGGACTCCATCAAAGGAACGGCTAGGTTGGAAGCAGTCACTCCTGATCGACTCCTACCCCAGCATGTAGCTTAACCAAAACTTGAGGGGCCAGAGTTTTCAAATGCTTCGGAAATGTGAATGGTACAGAACCAAGACGAGCTTGCTGATGGGTGGATGGTGATGTATGGTGGCAACCTATGCCGAAACCCAGCCATCGCCCAGCGCAATATGCTCGCATTTCACAATGGCTGAGTAAAGGACAAGAGTCAGCTATAGAAACATAACCCTGCTCACTAGCAAACCAGAGAGAAATCTGGAGACAGAAAATGGATATGAGTGGAGACTACCTCAGGCGCTTAAGCCTGACCTGTAGACTTCCACAGCATCAGCATAACCAACCCTGACTTTTCTTGATTGGTCAAGTCATAACTTATTACCTTAAAAGGTCTCTAATTATTATTCTTCTTTGTTGAGGAAGATGTAGAAAATATCTAATGTTTGTGGCTGAGGAAGTTTCATTACAGGGTATTAAGTACAATCTAAATTTCACAGTAGTTTCCTTGTTCTGTCTGGTTTTTTTTGGGGGGGGGAGTTGAAATTATACTGATTCTGTATATTCAAATTTTAATTTTCTTTTTATAGATAACACACGCTTTAGGCACAAAGTCAATATCCTCCAACCCCCAGTTTTCATCTAAGTGTTATATCATTTATTCCTGAGTCTCTGGCTTGCCATTGTCCATTTGTGAGTGATTTAATGCCTCTTATTTCTTGAACATCCTCAGGAACCAAAAAGTGCCTATAAAAAAGAAATGTTTTCAGTGCAATATATCTATGCTGGTAAGATACAATTATGCCATCGTCTGCATGTTGCCTAACCACAATTTTATAGCATAGATCCTTCCAAAAGAATGTTCCCAACTGACAGCAGTATTTGGAGGCACCCAGTCAAGACATGTCTCCCTGACAGGTGCCTGTCCCAAAGATTCCTTAGAGAAGTTCCCAGGACTCAGCAATGGTTTCTCAAGCATCAAAACACAGGACAGAACTGAGGTCTCTTGGATGTACCTACCAGAACATTCACCGCCCAGCCCAGGCCCCTAAAGACACAGATGAGACCTACAAAGATTTCCTCATCTTACTCTGTCTAGGTCATACGGTGTGAATGTGTGTGTGTGTATATATGAGAGAGAGAGAGAGAGAGAGAGAGAGCACGTGTGTGTGTGCATGTGAATTCTAGCACAATGAGGCAGATTAAGGTAGTCATTTCCATGAAGGCTGCTCAAAATAGAGAAAACCATTCTATCTATACTTCCAAACTCTGCCCTCTTCAACCTTATCCCAACACTAAGAAATGGGTTAACAGGGCACAGGTTGTTGTTTGGGAGTCTATGCTGTGGGCACTGTCCAGGGCCTCTTCTCCCACCCTACTGTCACCATTTGCCACCTTTCTGTGGCTCTCTGTTTCAGCAGTCATTCCTTTAGAATTGGTTCTGTGGGTCCTTCCCACTGCCTATCCTCCCCCAAGAGTGCCATCACCTGCCACCTCTCTGTGGATCTCTTCCTCAGCAGCAAGGAACAGGGGCCTTCTGGGACTCACACCAGTTTGGAAGTCAACTTGCCAGTGAAGTAAGTCTCCCTCCTCCCTCCTTCTCCTCCTAGGACCCATCTGATAGAGTTACAGAAGGCATCTCAGCTTCTCAACAACCCTCACCAGAACCTCACTGAATAACACATCGTCTGGCGGCAGGAGGCGTTTGATTACACTTGGAAAGGATGCCTGCGTCAACTCCAGTTGTCTCTGAAATGCAACTGATGGGCCTCACGTGCAGCCGCCAACAGTTTGCCTTCACCCACTCCCCTCGCCACAGTGAACCTTCTTCTGGGAAAACAAGAAACCTACGTGCCACCCTGAGTGAGAGACAAACAGGAGCTGGGTCCCATCATCGCATCCCAGGCATGGCAAGCCAGAGACGCGCTGAGCCATAGGCAAGTCATGCTTCGAGCATCTCCAGAGAAAAACCTCAAGAGCCAAGAGACCAAAAGACTCTTGTCGCTACTTTCATTTCAGCTCACAGGCATAGGTCCTCATGGCATAAAGTACCACGCTGCTGCCCCCTTTAGCAAACCTGCTGACCCCCTTCCCCGTTACTAGCTTACTTAGCTGTGATCCAGTGGACAGAATTATATTTCGCAGAGATACCCCTGTCCTAATCTTCGGGACCTTTGAATGTGTTACTTCACATGGCAAAGGTCAATTAAAGTTCCAGATCGAAATCAGGCCTGGGGCAGCTGGTTTCAAAGGGGAAAATGTGCGGGTTGTCTGTGTAACACCAATGCCACGACAAGCATCCATGAACAGTGACCAGCCGAGTCAGAGCAGAGCGGTGGCATCTCGAGTGGGTTCCACCTCCATTGCTAGCTTAAAGATCAGGCAAGAGGACTATGAACCAAGAGCTGGGGCAGCCCTGACAACCTGGCAAATAGATTCTTCAGTCCCACTCACTGTATTTTAGCTCAGTGAGAGCCAGGCTTCTAACATCTGGAGCTGCACGATAGTAAACATGTATGGTTGCAACAGCAGTAAGTAGAAAACCTATTTGGTGAATGTGGACCTGGCACCTCATGCTTCAGGGCTTTTCCAAAGCCATGAGCTTTACATGAGTCATTAGGGTCCAGCTAAGGAACTGAAGTCGCTTCCTATGTCTGTCTATACAGAAGGATTTGCAGTTAGGCCGTGGCTACACAGGTGGTTGGAAGTCTGAGAAGCCATTACAGGCGTTAACAAGAAGAGCTGTTATTCCATGGGCAGTTGGTTAGGCCAGGAGGACAAAGAAAGAAGGTCACATAATTGAAGACCAGAGTCTAGAACCTCCTAGTGAAAGCTGGACCATGGTGGGCTCCGGCAGGAGCAGGAGCCAGGAAGATGACAGAACCCAGCTGAAGAAGCCCTTCTGTTGAGGTAGAAAAGGAAAAGTTCCTCCCAGCTTCTCCCTTTTGCTTGTCCCAGCATCTTGACGTTGTTTCCCAGCTAGAAGCCTGCTGGCGTGGGAACCTGGATTTGTGGCAAAGCTGGAGAAGGGCAAGGACGAGGTTAATGAATATATTGTTGAGGTAGAAGCGGGTACGCACACAGTCTGAGTTTGAAATTCTTTTATTTGTTTATTTTTTAACCTGGCTTCTTAGACACTCTACAGTATGGTCCTTCCCTAGCTTCTTGGCCCTTCTCCAGTGCTCTCCCTTCTTCCACAGCAGGTCCCGCTACCCTTGGCTTCTCTCAGAGCCTGTGCCTTTGTAATCTCCCTTAACTTGTTTTCGTATGGGTCTCTGTCGTCTGTCATTTGGTCAGATCAACCCTTTCTCCGTCTAAAACAGGGGCCTGCAACTTCAGGCACTGTGGCACCTCTCTCTTATTATCTCCATATTATGAGGGATGCATTGCTGTTATGTGACAGCCTGTTCAGCATACCCCTAACCCCCACCCCAGACATAGAGCTCTCTGAGAGCAGGGATACTGTCTGCCTCTCACTGTCTTGTAATTAGTTAGCTCTCTCTGGATGACTGTGTGTGTTCTTGGGAACATGGTGGGTCATTTTTTTTTTTGAGACAGGATTTCTGTGTGTAGCCTTGGCTGTTCTGGAACTCACTCTATAGACCAGGCTGACCTCAAACTCAGAGATCTGCCTGCCTCTGCCTCCTGAGTGCTGGGATTAGAGGCGTACGCCACCACCACCCAACTTCAAATCCGTTTTAACTAGGTGAGCCTAACTGCTAGTTGCTAGAATTCTAGTGGAAGTGTACAATGCAGCGGTCTGTGACAACCTACTGTGCCCATTCCTATGAGTTTCACCTCCTGCCAGGTAATGACAAGGCCCTGGGGAACGGTGGAGGCACAAGATGAAAGAAAGCTGGGCTCCTGAACGACTAAGTTCAGTAGAGTTGCCCCAGCAACTGACATGCCCAACCAGAACTGTCATAGGAACCAGAAGGGATCTGTGTTGACTCATTGTGTTTACCTGCCCAGCAAACAATCCCCTGTGCCAAGAACCGCCCCCTGGACAGCGATTGGCCCTCAGGAAGTAGTGAGTGTGGGACCAAATAGGAGATGCTCAAGAATGAAGTGTTTCCTGGTGGGATGTCCGGTTCCCATTCTCATTCCTCATCCACGCAGTATCACGAGGACAGAGAAAGGTTCTATGTATTGCCTCACACAGCGTGCTTAGTCATTGCTCAGCGAATGGGTGTGATACTGAATTTCTAGGTTAAGTAAGGGGAACGCTGGCTGGGAAGCCTGGTGGGAAAGCATGAGACCCCAGATTCTTAGTTCGGTGCCCTGCCTTGTACCAAGCAGTGTTCAGCTAGAGTTGACAGAGAGCTCTTCATTTTGCTCCTATTGTGATCTCAGTTTTTATAGGTACTGGATTTGAGCTCACAGGGGTTAAGTATCCTGTGAGAGTGTAACTTTTGAAGCAACAGTGCTGGAATTAATTCATGCTTCAAAGATATTTACTGAGGGCCTACAATATGGGCTACACCCACCCCACACCCACCCTGGCTAAGCTCTTTCACTTAGTAAGGGCTCAGGAAATACGAGAACCCAAGTTGTGAAGGAATTAGAACTACCTCCCAGAAGATCCATGTTGGGAGGGGATGGTAGACTATAACCAGGACAGAGAACAGCCACTAAGGTGACTGCGTGCTACCGATGGGTGCCTTCTGTGTTTCTGGGTGGTCTGCCAGAGGGGTCTGAAGTCAGCAACATCTCTGACCCCCTCTGTGACTCTCCCGCTTGCCTCAGCTAATGGCCTTGGCATTCCAAGCCTGCCCTTTTCCATACATTCTTTCTTGCCCCGAGTGCCAAGATTTTGGTTGACCGACGATTTCAAGTGGGTTCCGGGCCATTTAGCTCCGTCAGAGATTTGGGTGAAAGTTTCCGCCCACTCGGCCTAGGCCTCAGATAACCCGACAGGGAGGGTGTGATCAGCCTCTACAGAAGGGCGGGGTGGGGAGCTTCTGGAGGTTTTCAGGCAGGGCATTAAGGCTGAGGTGTCCATAGCTACTGCGCGTATCTGCCCTGATCCCAGTGAACATAAGGTTGGCAATGAGCTGATTGGAAAAACTAGGGGAGAGAGCTGAAGGCAATGGAGCGTGTCTAAACGGAGACTGCAGAGGCTCCTGGAAGGTGCCTGGCAGCTTGGGTTATCCGTCAGGGTAAGGGGCCAAATGCAGGTGTCTGAGGCATCATCAGTGGAAAGGGAGGGAGAAAAAGACCACCACCGGGGCACGCAGGGGCTGCTTGCACAGGGACAGGCCTCAGCATTCCTATAGCCTGGAGTCTGGAGCCTCTCCTTGCTGAGTCTGGGTGGCTCTCTCTGTAAATAAATTCCCGAGTGCTCTTCCAGAGCGGAGTGTCCCAAGAAAGGTGCATCTGAGGTGGGGTGAGAGACAAATAGGCCTTTTCATAATAGCCTTACACCTGGAGCAGCGGAGGACCGGTTTATTACCTTGGTAAACACAAGTGAGAATTCAAGCAAAGTACAAACTTTGCCCAAGGCGCTTTTGACAGCACACCCTGTGTTTGTGAAGTGAGCAGATAGAGCCAGTGGGAGGCGGGGCCCCGCTTTGTTTTCTACACCCCCTTCTTCTTCTCTTGTCTGATTTCCAAGGTTTAAAAGTTCGTGTATATGTGGTGTGTGTGTGTGTGTGTGTGTGTGTGTGTGTGTGTGAGAGAGAGAGAGAGAGAGAGAGAGAGAGAGAGAGAGAGAGACAGACAGACAGTCAGACAGACACATCAGATAGACACAGATAGACAGAGATGGGGTTGGAGGGCTAGTTTGGGGTAATCTACTTTGGCTCTGGCTTTTCCCAGCATTTTGAAATCACTTTACTTGGTGTGAAAAGAAACATGGGAGCAGCTTCTATTGTTTCCAGAGATAAGGTGCTCCTTGCGGCTCCTGATGACAACTGGTGTTTCTGAGCAGGAGACAGGGTGAACCAGTTTGGGGAACACAGGAGGAATGAAGGTCTGCATAAAAATCTCACTTAAAGATTGAAGATGCAGTAAATATTGATTCAGTTCCTCTTTCATGCCATGTACAGAACATGAACTTTCCATAAATATTATTTAATTTAGTCTTCATAACTGCATAAAGCAGGGACTTTTGAACAAAATGTCCATTTTCTGGGTGTGGGGAGATGTTGAGGACTGTCTAGTGCTTAAAGCACAAGCGTGGTAACCTGAGTTTGGTCCCCATGTGAAAAAAAAGAAACAAAACAAAAACCAACATTTTTTTTAAAGTCGGCTATAGTGCTATGAGCTTGTGTTCCTACAGGTGAGGAGGCTGAGACAGGCGAATCCCTGGAGCTTGCTAGTCGGCCAGGCTAACCTAGCTGGCGAGTTCTGGGTGACAGTGAGAGAAAACAAGATGGACGCCTTCAGAAACAAGATGGACGGTTCCTGAGGAACAACACCAGAGGTTTACCACTGGCCTCTATATGTAGGTACACACATGCGTACATACACCTGTACACTCGTGTACAAGTGAGCGTGCACATGCGAGAGCACATACACATACACACTGCATGCTCACTATCCCAGAACCTGGGAATCAGGCTAGGAAGACAGAAGTTTAAGATCATCTTCAGCTACATAGCAAGTCAGAGGCCAACCTGGAGGATGGGCCAGGAAATAAAAGTCCATGGCTACTGAGGTGATCTGGGCCACAGGGGCCTAACTCCAAATTCAGAACTTTCTATACTGCTCCGTAATCTTTATTTAGGGACTATGTGATATGTGAGTTCCTGTCTTCTTGCTGCTGCCTCCACCCCTGTCTTCCTGCCTTGCTCTCTGCCTGACTTGGACCTGGTTTTTCACTGTCCATTGGTAAACTTCTACACAGGGGATTTGCCTGCTTTTTCTTTTACAATTGATTTTATTTTTAAATTTTGTGTATATGTATATATATATATGTATATGTATACGTATGTATATGTATATATATATGGAGGGGTTGCAATTGCCCCCTCGGAAGCCAGAAGAATTTGATCTCCCTGAAACTGGAATTACGGGCAGTTGGGAGCTGCCTCATGTAAGTGCTAGGAACTGTATTCAGGTCCTCTGCAAGTGCAGTCTGTATAATCACCCAGCCAGGTCTCCAGCTCATTCCCTGCTTTTTCCAGGGGCACCCTCTTAGCAGCCAGTTACTCAGAAAGTCCTGAAGCTTATCTGATGCATTTATGCTGGAGGTGGCTGGACCTGCTCAGGTGTGTGTGTGTGTGTGTGTGTGTGTGTGTGTGTGTGTGTGTAGGCCACAAAATCTGAGCCCTACTTTTGCTTCCTTGCCTCTGCTTCTCTTTTCAGGCTGGCAGGTTGTCCCACACACTCCAGACCCTTCACAGGGAGTTCTGCCCCCTCCCCGGGTTTTCAGAGCAAAGTCGCCAAAGCAAGTATCCTTAACCAAGTTTGTTTCCCCAGCTCTGGAGATCCCCATTCCACATCCCTCCAGGGCTCTGGCAAACAGACATCCTGTTTAATCCATTTGTGACTGAAATCTCTTCCACTGTAACACCCATTTTGTGTTCCAAACCCTTTCTCAAAGCTCGCAATAAATACGTCCAGAGGCAGTCCTCAAGGACTCTAATTAGCAATGCATTAACAGCAGGCACAAGGTGGGTAATAAGAGCTGGAAGGGGGAGACCCTGTGTTCTCTTGATATGTCCTGGCATATCAAGCAGTCCTTAGACTGCTGAGTTGATATTGTCCAAGTGACATGACCCCTCTTTAGTGCGTTTCCTCAAAGGACCTTTTCTCTCTGAAGACCAAGCACAAACTGACACGTTCATTGAGATTTCTTTTAAATATAAGCCTAATGAGTTCACCCTCACTTGAGAATTAAATGGGTCTTAAAACTGTGGATGGAAGCGTTAAAATTTCATGGAGATGGGGGCCATAATGGGCAAGCCCCAGCTGAACATTTGAGGAGCAAACATGTCCAGCTGGGCAAAGGTCTTCAGGCTAAAAGGCTTGTTTGGGAACGCTTCCAAAAAATCCCCAGGCTTTTACTAAAGCTGATCTGTCCCGCTAGTTTTGGAGACTCCGTTCTGAAAACCCAGAGGAAGCAGGGATGGAATGATAGCTCTCAGGTGACCTGTGAAGAGCATATTGTAGAGTCACGGCAGCTCAGAATGGCGCAAGAAAAGCCAAGGTTCTCCACCATGTCAGACCCAGAGAAGGTGAAGGGAGAGAAACGCTAGAAACTGGCATTTTCTTTTGGCGTTGCTTTTCTTCTCCCGGCTTCTCATCACTGTTAGTCGATAAAGATCCACAGATTGAGCCTCTGGGAATATGTTTGCCTTGAGAAAAAAGTGAGAGGCGAGAAGCTTGGAGTGCTCCCGAAACACTCACTGGAAAACTCAACGTGAAGCAATTCTGGTGTGTCTTGCCTTGGCCATGACTCAGCTATACCAGATGAGCCATGCTTAGAAAGTAATGTGGATTCTAGTTTCAATCTCATTCTCATTAGTGTTTGAGATTGCCTTGCTAATGACTCTAAGATAACAAAGAGTCTTGCCTTTGGAAAATGCACTTAGCTCATGGCTGAGTTCTAAAGTAAAGGGAGCTAGAGGGTAGTAATCAGCATACATACTGGGTTCTAGAAGGAAGCTGGACCAGGCGCCTCAGTTGACCAATGGCTACCGTGGGGCCAAGAGAAGTTAAATAACTTTTCCTGGCTTGCTCCACGTGTTAATGGCCTGTTAATTTCCGAGCCAGCCAACCATGTGGAAGAAGGGTCCTATCATTCTTCAATGAAGAAGCATCTCCCTCTGTAACACTGGGTTGGTTTTCCGAATAATAAATGAATTGTGCCCAACTCCAGGGACTTGAGCGCTTACTGCAGCTTGGGTTTAATTAATCTGCATGCCTCTAATAGAGATGTGGACAACAACTTCTTGTCATCTCTTGTTTTATGGGAAGACAGGTACCCAGAAGCCAGAGGAATTTCCCAAGATTACAGGATCCTCGGCAAAGGCACTCTGGTGGCGTGGGTTACTGGATGAGGAGGCACGGCGTACATCCCCCGTATTCACACTGTGGCTCACCACATGGGAGCTTTTGAAGAAGCCACTTGGGGCCCAATCTGAGTCTTGGTTTCTCTAGCAGAGAAGGGCTTCACTTGATGGCTAAGAGCACTTTAGCTCTGATGGGTTCTGGCTCTTCAGTCCAGGCTTAGGCTTTGTCGTGTCTAAACTATGGCTGTGTGCATCTCCCAACCAATTACAGAGAGACGCTCCTGCAGTATGTCCCACAGTAGGAGGAGAAATGAGTTCTGCCTCCAAACACTGGGGAACAAAGTATCTTTAGTGATTTGTATGCATGACAATAATAATAATAACAACAACAACAACGATGCCGATAAATCTACTTTTATTTTTTTTCCATAATCCTTTTTATCAGCTTCTTTGTGTTTGTCATCGCTTACCTGCTCAGAGGGCAAGCAGACAGTAATAAGCAAACAGGAAAATTAGAAACAGGATATTTATGATTTTCTGCTTTTTGAGATTCAAGAATAATAATACTTACTAAACACTCACAACGTATCACATGGTTCATGTATAGTCTCAATTAAGAGCTGTAATCAAAAACAAATAGACAGGCTGTGAACAATCAATGTTGTCAAGTTCCTTTTATAGAAGAAACAATTTACCAAGTTTGTGCAAAAGTGTTAAGTAATAAAAGTTAAGCTTGAAACCGGCTTTTTGGACTCCAGAGTTCATATTTCTCACAATTCTTAAAAATAGCCAAAAATACAACCATAATTAAGTTAGGAAAAAAATTCTAATTTTATGTAAAAATATAAATGTATTCCCTTCTTTTTGGAAGACTCAGAGGATGATGGGTCAGCTTCCTGGGGCTGCAGTATTTAAACATCTGTGATACAGGCCAAAGAAGATGAAGACTCAGTTTGACTTTGCTCAGTATTTCAGCAGGGGTCCACTTCCTTATCTAGAATTACTCCAGTCAAAAGGATTTTCCAAGCCAGGCGCTGGTGGTGCACTCCTTTAATCCCAGCACTCAGGAGGCAGAGGCAGGCGAATCTCTGTGAGTTCAAGGCCAGCCTGGTCTACAGAGCTAATTTCAGGACAGCCAGGATTACACAGAGAAAACCTGTCTCGAAAAACAAAACAAAAAAAATAATTTTACCAGTACATTGGCTAAAAGGCTGCGTGGAAGTAGCTGTCACCTTGGGATTAATGTCATTTCCTATGTGTCCTATGCATCTGGCCCTGTCACCAGTAGCCAGTTCTGTAGTCCTTCTAGGGACAGAGACGAATACCAACACACACTGAAGAATCCGTTTCTGGAGTCTGTATCGCTCTCCTCAGATTTACCACTCCAGGAATCCGTAAGCCTACAGACCAACATAGGACTAGATCCTATAAGTTGGCTTACCTACTTCCTAGCAGTCTTGGGTGCTTCCAGCTTGCTTCAGGGATAGACACAGAAGACTTATCCTTAACTGGCCTTGAACAACCAACCCAAGCTAGGGTCTGGGCCGCAATAAAAAAAAAATTGTAGACTGCCTTGCCCTGTACTGCTTCCAAGGTCTAGGGTTAAAAGTCAAGTCATGTGGCAAAAGTACCACATTTTCTGTTTGTACTTGTCCCAGAGTGGAAGCCACAGGGCCCAGTCTGTCACCCGCCACAAAACAGGAGGCTATTAAAGCTCAAAAAGACTCTGGAGATCCAGCTGTTGCCTCAGTTCAGTTACTCCTAGGGAGGCGGGCATCGGAAGATTGTTCGAGGTAATCAAGAGAGCATGGGGCAAGGTTGGAGCTAAATCTGGGTCTCCAGGCTCCGAGTTCAGCACTCCTAATGACTCTCTCATTACCTTGATATCAGGAAAGAGACTAATTAGCCCAGAAGGCCTTAAGGAGTTCGTCTTAGGGATGTTTCATGAAAACATCAGGACCCAGCAAGTAGATCAGTCTGCTCCCACAGACAGCAGTGCTTATGGTTATGTTAGACTGATGCTGTAACCTGGCAGGGGTGGGGGTGGGGGTTATCCCACACTGTGGTCACTATGGACAATTTGAATATCCCAGACTGTTCATGCTTTGCGTGCAGCCTCCCTTAGGATTGCGATACCCTCCCATTTCTTCTCAGAACAGGTGATTATCCTTTCAAACCTAGTTGCCCTGCTCCCTCTCTGGAAGTAGGGTGGGTCTTGCCAGATAAGCACAGGCAGACAAACTACATTTCCCAGAACTCCTTCCACTGCATTGTTCCCTGTTGATATTGGCCGTAGGAGATGTTTTGAATGATACCTGGCATATAGAAGTGAAGCCGCCTTGTTTAAATGTATAGAAGGTGGCTGGTACAAGGTGTAGACAACATGTGTCATAGTGCCAGAAACAAGTTGTCCCTGGTTGGCTGGCTTATGTGGTTAAGGAGTGGCATCAGCTGACACCTCACAGTTCCTCCAATTCCTACGCGCTTTCCTCTTACGGCAACTCTGAATCCCAGATCAGCACAGGCAGGGTGTCCCTGTGTGGTCCAGGCTGTCTTGGTTTTCTTCCAGATTACTCCATTCCCCTTTCCCTTTCCCAGCTGTCTGCCCTTTTGATTCAAGCGAGGCACAAACGGAAGAACACCAGCCTGACCTATATTAATTAGCCGGCACTTACAGCTGTGTGGATTAAGGCTCAATAACAAGTCTATACCATAGTTCATCTTTTGCTTCCTTGATCGAAACTGTTCTGAAGTCATCTGTGATTCCTCAGAGTTAATCACTTCCCTATCACATAAGTCTATTTTAGCATATAACACACCATGCTGTTCTCCCATGATCCACAGTCTCTCCCCCACTGGTGAGGTTAGCTGACTGATAATGCCCTTTGTGTTTGTTTTGGGCCCAGCACTGTTGTGAGCACTGTTTAATCCTTACAACCACACAATGAAGCAACGAATGCTATTATTATTTCCATTTTAGAAACAAGGCCACTGAAAACCAAGAAAAGCAAGTGATTGGCCAATGCTCTCTCAACCAGGAAGTGGGAATCCAGGACTCAGGAGCCTGGCCCTAGGGCCAACACTCCTCTCCCTGAGGTGGCTCTCCCACAGATGAATGGGCGCTCTGTCTACTTGTCTTGAGGAGAAAATGACTTTTCCACGAAGTCAAAGTTCAGAGAAAGTTGATGAAAATGAAAGCTTTATGGCCTAAGACGTTTCTGCATGGATCTTCAGTGCAGCTCTTTTCAGAAACAAAGTCGATATTCTAAATGATCCACAGTCAACCCTTGTTGGTAGATCTGCCAAGCAATTTTCACCTGAAAGCCACCGGCACACTCCGTGGGCGACATAAATTAATCAGACACACCCCTAGATGAGCTTGCTTTCCTGCTATCCCAACAGTACCCCACCTTGGGTGGAACTCCCTGGGTTTCCTCTGGTGGAGAATTGAACCTGGATGGATGGAAGGGTTCCTACACAGGTGCTAGGCATGCAATTAATATATGACACTTCACTTTTTATAGGAACAACGCAATGCATTTTTAAACTATGTGTCTATATAGAGTAAGCCCAGACGGGGATGGTTTCGTTTTTCATGGTAGTTGTCAACAGCCAGCTTCAAACTAAAATGGAAAGTCGAGTTTACAGTTCAGACTGAGTAGCTGGGGCAGTAGAGAGTGCCCCGTTATTCCAAGTGTGCAGTTGGCTGGCCCTGTTCCCCTAGGTATAAGGACTACAGGAAATGTCAGGGCTCTAACTTCCATGATAAAACACCACATAGATCCCCCTTTACACACAGAAGAAAGAAAGAAAACAAAAAGTGGGTGGAAAAAATATACATATAAGAAAAACAGTGAAGATTCAAAGTTGGTGACATAACGTCAAGGTCAAACGCTGGATTGCCCTTCTCGGCACAGAGGGTGGACAGATAAAGGGCACAGAGGGTAGATGGGTAAAGGGCACAGAGCGAAGATAGGTGAAGATCTAGAAGCTTGGTGCAACTTGACATGTTCTCGCCACACAAGGGAGAACAATACACTTTACATTCAGCACATCATGGTCGTCGTCATCACTGTGTGTATAGTGTACGTGTGTGTTCCTATAGGTGTGTGCACATGGGCGTACCTGCGTGTCTATGTAGGTGGACACCTATGGGAAGGACAGAGGTCAGCAGCAGGCATCTTGTCACTTCTCTGCCTTATATTTGGAGACAGGAGCTATCCTGAACTCGTTTATTCAGCTAGACTGGCTGTCCAGGGCGCTTCAGGAATCTCCCTGCCTGACTCACCAGTCCCGGAATTACAGACATGCACCAGTATGACCAGCTTTCACTTGAGTGCTGTGGATATGGGCTCAGGTCCTTATGCCTTTTGCTGCAGCACTTTACCCACGGAGCCATCTCCTCAGCCCCTACTGCTTCATAATTGGTATTATGCAAACGTCCCCCAGAAGCCAAGGCATGAGAGAGGAAAGTAGGATAAAATTTGAATTCATGATTCGTATTCATGGCCCGACTTGGAGTGGAATTGGATTTATCTCGTCCAACCTTTTATTCGCAGATGAGGAAACAAGCTCTATGAAAATAGATCCTCCAGTTCTGGAAGAAGCACTCAGGAGAGCCTTCCTCCAGGCAGCAGCAGCAGCAGCAGCAGCAGCAGCAGCAGCAGCAGCAGCAGCAGCAGCAGGCTGAGACATGAGGCTCAGAGAAAGCCTCTGCCTTCCTGAATGCAAAGTCCTCACGAAAGGGATTCATCTGCTGCCCGGCCCAGGACTTCCCACATCTCCTCAATGGGACACTGCTGTAGTAAGATGTTGATGTTCTAACTTGGAGTTCTACTGGTTAAAAAAAAATGCCATTTCCCAGCCTGCTTCATGTCCTAACCTTTGTGGGACTTTAGTCCAAACTCATACACTCATACATTCTTCATGTACCTGAGAGCTAGCTTCCCTAAGGGCTCTGCTAGATCCCAATGTCCTTAGGAATCTCACAAGGAAACAGTTAATCCAAAGGGGAAAGGAACCAAAGAACTTCGAAAAGCAAAACAAAACAAAAACCCCAAGAGGCTTGAGCTTGACTTCCCAGTTCTTTTTGAGGGTTCCCACCTGGGGAATGGTTCCTTGGAATAAAATATGACCAGTGCAAAAGACCAGCAGAGATGTTTCATAGTCTGTGTAGTAGGTAAAACAGAGGCTACAAAAAGGAAGTGCCCTGTCTGATGGGCACACCGGTAGGCTGGGCCGGAGGGGGTCTTCATTCAAGGTGTTGACAACCTGAAACTTGGGGGCCCAGCTCTCTGCTTTTGAGCATTTGAGTTGTTTTCAATTTGGTTGGAATTGACAGGTTAGATAACATGATGTTCTTAGCTTGGAATACATATCAGGGTACCATACATATGCTTCCATGTCATTGAAAACAAAACACCATCTGTTATTGATTCCTGATGACAATTTTGTCAATATTTAAATTTGATAGCAATTGAAATTTCATTTTTTAAACCCCCAAATCTTTATTGTTGTGGTTTATTGTGATAGTCTAAAGGGAAATGAAAAAGTTGGAAGGAAGAATTGTGAACTCCTTGTAATGGTATTGTACAAGGGCAAGAACCCTTGCATAGCACGTTAAGAACACATACATTGTCCATAGTGCTTTACAACCCCCTATGACAGAGTGTGACTGAACTATCACGCCAGCAGACACACACTTACTCTCCAGGTGAGCTGAGTTTATGGAGGAGATGAAGACTGTGACCAGTTCAGGTGGGAGTTTATGGGGGATGAATCCAGGGAGAGATGATTATATTTGGAAGGTGTTCAGCAGTCCCTAGCTTGACTACCTAATGCTGTCAAGGAAATAGTGGGGAGAGACGAGGGAAGAGAGCGGTGCAGGGCCTATAACATGAAGGTTGTACTTTGACTAGCTTCTCTGGCTATGCCAGACACAAGGAGATTCAGCCGTGAGTGGAGGTTGCTCCTTGGGGCACTTACAAGCCAAATGAGGCAGAAGAGAAAGCATACATCCTCTGCTTCCCACTCCCTGCTCTCACCTGGCCTTCTTTATCTTGGCTCCTCCTGATCACTAGGTGAAGCTTGCCTCGCTATGGCTTTTCCCTACACCCCCCCACCAAGTTTAAATCAAAGCTTTTAAGACTTTAATCCCAGCACTCAGGAGGCAGAGGCAGACGGATCTCTGAGTGCCGAGGCCATCTTGGTCTACAGAGTGAGTTCAAAGACAGCCAGGGCTACACAGAGAAACCCTGTCTCCACTTGTCTTCAGGTTTCAGTATCCTCTTCGTCTGCAATGTTCTGGCATCCTGGCTGCTGGCCTCTGAGTTCTCAGTGAGCCTTGATATAGAGCAGTAGAAGCAAACCTTTCAAACCTCTGCCGGCAGTGCTAGGGGTAGAGATGAGTCCTGGATTGTGGGACTAGACTCACAGTAAGTCCGAAGCAAAAGGGGACTCTCCTGCCACAGTGAAATCCTGCATTTTTTTCCTCCTGAACATCACTATGGCCCACACAGACTGCAGTGAGATTGTTAGGGCTTTGGGAGAAGACAAGTAAGACCCTGAAACTCTGCAGCCTGGTCTGGCAGAGGCAGAACATAGCCAGGCCTGCATTTTCTCTTCTTTTCCCTTTTGCACAGAAGCATGGATAACTTGGCTGCAGAGCCTGCATGGGTCAAAGGTAGACCAGTAGCATCTGCTAACACACACACACACACACACACACACACACACAGAGCCCTACCTGAAACACACACTTGTGTGTGTCCTCTTATAAACAGGCAATCCCTACCATATGTTTGGAGGAACTGTGAGTGCTCCTGCCCTGGAAGGACCTGCCTCATCTTGCAGTCCTTGTACCATTGTTGGAGCCTGGTTCACACTTAAATGTTGTTTGGTATCCAGACCACCCACAATCAGGAGACCATTTCCAGACAAATAGGGTCTCTTCCTTTGGGATTTTCCAGGCCTGTATCATACATGGCCTAGGGGCATGCTCTCCTCAGCAGGTAGGGTCAAGGGCTCCCTGTGAGGACTCTCAGACAATAGGACCCAACAAATACCTCTGAAGAGTAGTTGCAAGCTAGGTTTATCTGTGATGCAAACCCTGAGCTGAGATGATTCAATAATTACCTTCTAGAAACCACTCCACAAGCATTAGGATGCCATCATAGCACTGTATATGGTGTTATGCCTCGTAGGCATTGTCTCTCCTGACTGACACTGGTCTTGTGTAAGCCTTAGATCATCACACCTATCAAACGAAGATACCAAGGTTCCAAGAAGCTCGCTGACTGGGGCCCAGGTGACATAATTATCAATGAATTGTTGGGGGAGAGTCAAAGGCCTACTGGATTTAGCCATGGTGGGGGGGGGCTTAAAAAGACACAGAAAGAAGGCAAATGAGCCAGTCTTAGGGATTAGATGGTGATGAGACTGAAGGTGGATGACAGAAACTTGGAAGAAGTCTGGTTTTTGGAGGCACATGGGCCAGCTGCTCCCCACCCAAGAAGAGCATGAGAATACCAGGGTGAGTTGAGTGTTCACAAACTGTGCAGGGTCTCACACACCTCATGTGAGTTCTAGACACTGCTGCAGTCACTGCTGACCCTATTGGTGAACCCGGAGGGATACGGTATGGGGCTGGGAAATGAGATGGATTGAAGAACTCAGGGCAAACAGATGGACTCTGAGCAGGAACAAGGGAGCCAGTTCCCCTGGTTCCCTCAGTCCTATGTTTTCACAGATTGTTGGGTGGATAGGGCCCAGAGTTAAACTGAAGGGCCATGGGGGAATGACCAGGAAGTTTGGAGAAAGAAGTCCTCTCCTTCTTCACGCTCTAGCAATGATTTTCTTGGCAAGACACTGTGTTAAATTGTAAGAGGCTCTTGATGGATAAGTTATCAGGTTAGTGTGTCACACCAATAAACAGCACATTTTGTAACTGAAAGTTAATGCTTACCAACTTGAGAAAGTAAAAGCTTCAAAGAGGAAGTGTTAACAGGCTGGAAAAACCCAGGGATTTTTTTTTTAACAGATTAAATTATAAGAATACACATCTCCAGCATCCTGTAGAGCTATCCTTAGGGAAAGGGGGAAAAAATCAAGAATGTAGTTAGGGATGTCTCTTCATTCCAGCTGCACCCCCAGTGCTGTGACACAAAGCCCTGCACCCCAAGGATACAGGCTCTGCTGCTGGGGGTGAGTCTTTCAAAGGGTCTAGCTTGCTACCTTCCTGACAACAACTGCCTGGTTACCAGCAGGTAATCCTCTCAGTGTCAGCTCTAGAGAACACAGCAGTGTGTAAGTCATGGATGGCAACTCAGTGGAAATCAGCTGTGTATTAAGTTCCTCGGACTTGACAGGTAATGCACTAGACAAAGAGTAATATCCTGGACCAGGACGTAGGGTGCTTGCTCAGAGGAGCTTCCACTCCACCAGTTCCTGCAGGTGGAAGAGGCCACAAAGGCTATGTGTGTGCTCAGAATGAAAAATAGAAGCCAGTCAAAGCTGGAGTGAGAACCCAGAGTCTGTCACTTACAGC
This sequence comes from Ondatra zibethicus, assembly GCA_004026605.1. Lineage (NCBI taxonomy): Eukaryota > Metazoa > Chordata > Mammalia > Rodentia > Cricetidae > Ondatra > Ondatra zibethicus. The sequence continues at coordinate 52,186 of PVIU01002708.1, read as the reverse complement.
TTACACTGCAGTGATCCTAGATAAGTTGGTGTCACTACAGAAAAGGAATGAAGGGCCCTGTACTTCACAGTGCGATACAGACACAATTGAAGACAGACGCTTTAGGGGATATGGGCATGATCATGGGACAGATCACTGAACAAACACAAGTTACCAGTGAACTGTTTTATTGTTTTGTTTTCTGGGGCAGGATCTTCATAGGTGGACCAGGCAGCTCCCTGACTCCCAGGCTCCTTCACTTTACTTGCCTTAGCTTCCACAGTGCCTGGGACTACAGATGTATGTCCCACGCCTGGGGGGATGTTTAATTTTTAAAAAGGGAGGGAAATGTTCAGCATTTAGGTGCATAAAAATACCAGTTCTTGTCATATTCTTTCCTAATTTTCCAGATCCTTTTGTTTATATTTGAATTATATCTGCTAACCAGAAAATAAATAAGTCAAGATAATTACATTAGTATAATTAGTGCAATATGGGGCAACATTACTTTGAATAAAAAGAGGGTATATTTTATGCTGGTATATATCTGCAAAAATCCACAAAACAATCACATGTGCCTTGGAACAGTGGTTCTTAACCTGTGGGTTTCGACCTCTTTGGGGGACTGAATGAGCCTTTCACAGGGGTTGCCTATAAGACATTCTGCATTTCAGATATGTACATCACAATTCATAACAGAGGCAAAACTGCAGTTATGAAGTTAGCAACGAGAACAATTTTGTGCGTGGAGTCACCCACCATGAGGAACTGTATTAAAGAGTGAATGCATTAGGAAGGTTGAGAACCACTGCCTTGAAGGTTATTGGTCTGGCTCTCACCAACAGAAAGCCTGGGTGGGTTCCCTACTGTGTGTGCTCCACGAAGGAGCTGGAGCCGAGCGTCCAAATGCGCACAGCTGCTAGTATGAGTGAAAGGTGTGTGCAGAGTGTCAAAGGCCACAGAACAAACAAACAAATCCCAAGTCAGATGGGGCTAAAAATCTTGGTGCAAACCAGGAAGAGCCACTGTGGCTGTTGAATTAGATGCATGCCTTGAGCATTATAGATGAAAGCATGGCTTTCAACAATTCTATACCCATATTAGTTTTATTTTTCTTGATTTTGTTTGTATCATTTTATTTTGTTTGTATCCAATTAGTGAGTCTACAAGCCCACTAATGAAATAAGCACATTCAGGCAGCAGTAATTTTTGAGACAGGGTCTTTCTCTATGCTCAGAATAGCATGGAGCTTACTGGCCTCAAACACATAGAAATCCTCCTGCCTCAGCTTCCCAAAGTGCCGGGGTTATAAACATGAGCCACCCTGCCTGGCTAAAGTCCATTCACTAGAATATAGTTTTAGATTTTCTGCAAACATATTTGCTCTTTCAGATGAGACAGCAGAGTCCAATGCTGGTCTTTTTTATTTCCCTCTGTGCGTTGGATAGTCAGAACTCCTCACCTGACAGGGGAAGCCTCAAAGCTGCCCAGAGGTCAGCAATGAACCTGAAACACTCGGAACCTTGGTAAGTTGATACCATGCTATTCCCACCTATGCCTTCTGAATGTTTTCTACTGTCCCAACTAGCTACATGTTCTGGGGAGTTTAGGAACACAGACTACTCATATCTTGGGAACCTGGATGTGGACAGATTCTTCCAGGGTGTTGAGACAGCACACAAGGAGGTGGTAAGTGGAAGGATGTCCCCGGCCTGGGAATCAGTAGCGCTATCCATATCTTTCCCTGCTGTGGCTTTGGGAGAGCCAGTTGCTTCCCTCATGTTTCCACTCACACGTTGGTTGGTGAACGAACCCAGAAGGAGAGCAGCGAGTCTGCCTGATCTGACTCTTTGATTTGTTTGCATGTAGGCTGAAGGTCAGGGACTGAATTGTGCCCCCTTAAAATCACTATGTGATGGCCTAACTACTTGTAACTTGGAATGTGATCTTCAATGGAGATAAGGTCAGGACAGAAGTACTCAAGCTAAAATGAGGTCTAATTCAGAGTGGGTTCTAATCCAGCACGTCTGGTATCCGTATAAGAGAACATCTGTACACAGACAGGGAACTGCATACAGGGAGGATGTCGTATGAACAAGTAGATGCCACTTGTAAGTCAAAGAGTTGGCCATGAACAGATCCTTTCTTCTCAGCCCCCATAAGCAACCATTTATGCCCACACCTAGAGTGAGCTTCTAGAGTCATGCCTGGAAAACAATACCTTCTGTTGGTTAAGCTGGCTCAGTCTGCGCTATGTGGCATTCGCAGCAAAGAAATCAGAGTGACTTTTTGTCACATCCATCACCGTTCTGAACTTTCTCCCAGTCAGATACTTGTTTGTTTGCCTCTTATCTGGCTTTTTAGGCACTGAGACCCATAATCTCTAGAAGAACCCCCCCCCAAGCAGCTTTTCAGGCAATACCTTGTAACTACTCCCTAAGAGCCTTTAAAATATAAGAAGCAAGGGTTGCATTCCATGAGAATCTCAACTCCAAAGCCTGGTGGGGCAGATGGTGTACCCTAGGCCAAGGTGGGTTGTTGTTATATGCTAAGCACTTGATGGACAGGGAAAGCCGTCTTGATTCCTAAGTGTCTCTAGTCTCATCCTATGGCAGATCACAGTTTGCTCATTCTAATGAGCTCACGGAGGGTGGAGATGGGCACAGAGGCATGGCACTCACCTGTTGGAAGTGATAGAAGAAAGGTTGGCACACCACTGCCACCTGCAATGCACTGTTCTACAGTAAGGACCTTTTTCCTTGGTGGCCCAATGCCTAAGCTGATGCTCAACCAGTTGGTTCAATATCAGGAAACCAGAGGCCTTTGGATTTACCAAGTGAGCTGTAATAAGCTTCAAGGCCTCAGGGACCATTGTGCATGGAACAAAAGGGTTTGAACAAATTGGAGGCCTGCCGCATTGCCAGCTAGGCCGTCACAGGATTAGGAAAGGCATGTGAAACACTAAGGGAGGAAGAAGCCCCTCACTAAAAAAACGTGATTACAGCGTCCCTGCCAGCTGAGATGTTTTGAGTTCCTCTGTGATCCTAGAATTCTAGAATTCTCAGTCTCAACCCTGAAAAGGAAGCACAGAGGGCATGGGTCAGGAGGAAAGCAGGAGGGCTGCCAAGCCCAAAGAACATTCCAGTGAAGGAACACAGGCTCTCTTCAACTCTGCCCTGGATCACGCCACTCCTTTGCTCAAGTCCTCCCTCGATGCCCCATTTCTCTAGCGTGAACCCCCAAAGTCCCTGAAAGCGCTAACACAGTCTTGCAGGCTTAGCCCCATGTTGCCTCCTTGACCTTAATGCCCACTCCTTTCCCATGCCCCTCTACTCCGACATGATCCAATGTTGATGCAGCTACATGGCCTCCTTGTCTCTAGAATGTACTCCGGGCCTGGTTCCCGGACAGGAACCTCTCCGACTATTTGCTTGGTCAGCCCCTGCTCTCCACTAAGGCCACTGGAATCTCATCTCTAGTCTGTGAATCAGGTCCCTGGCCACCCCAAGCCAGGGCTTGCTGTTGGGACATAACCCCTCTTGGCACAACAGATCCTTTTCTTGCTTGTCATGTTGAATAACATTGGTCTTCCTGCTAGGAAGCGAGGTCTACAGAGGCAGTGTAAGGTGCCTAAGGTGTCTGAAGCATGCCTGCTCAGGCAAAGCTGCCCAAGTGGAAGAGAATGCAACTAGAGAGAGCCTAAGAATTACCTTTCTTGAGGTAGCTTAAACTTCATCGAGCCGTGGCAAAGACAATACGGGTTTCGAATAAACTTGCAAAGACGCATTGTGCCACACATTTCCCCGGAGACTAGGGACATTAATAATAACATCACTAGATACAATTCTAACGGCCCAGGCAGAAGAACCTTTGGGTTGCAAATGGCCTGTCCTCCTCTGCCCTTCCTTCCCCATCCTCTGCTCTCTTCTCCCCTCTCCTCTCCTCACATTAACTCCCAGACAGGCCCTATCTTTCGAGGCCAGGGAGGACAAAGAGGAGTATGCCATGAACAGATAAAGAGGCTTATCAAGGCTGCACGGTTGGGGAGAGCAGGAGCAGGGCTGCCAGTGACCTGGGCCTTCCTAACTCACAGCTTGTCCCTGGTTCTTTGGGCAGTGCAGCCATTTTTCCCGTCAAGCCCCCGCTACACCGCTCTGGTTGCCGGGGCTTGAGTGCTTTTCTTTTCTGCCAAGGTGAAGATGGCAGCTGCCACAGGGAGGCTGGGATGGCCCCGAGCAGCTGTGACCCACGCTACAAAGTAGTGAGTCACCAACATTTCTGTCCTCTGACCGGCACACTCTCCCTTCACTCAGTCCTGTGTCCTGTGCCCACAGCACCAGAGGGAGGAGGTGCTGCCAGTCGCGGCTTACCACACGGTCCTCAGGCGCCCTGCAGCCTGGCCTCTGGGATGCCATCTGGCACCCACCCCAGCTGCAGGGCCTCCAGCCTGGCCTAGAAGTCCAGAGCGGGGGCTTGGCAATGGTGCGGGGAAGCCCTCTGGCCTCTTCTCATGCCCTGTCCTTTCGTAGATGGAACAAGTTTCTGATTGGCTCTAGGTCTCACACGCCTCTGCTGTCCCATCAGGAGACTGAGTGGCTCTGAGATTCCTTGATCTTGCGTTTTTCTCAGCCCTGGATATTCAGGAAGGAGCCTTAGGTCCCATTCCCAAGTAGGAAAAGTATTAAGCATGGAGAAATGGAGAATCACGAGCAGCGGAAGAAGAGACTGAGGGAGAGAGCCAACAGGGACACAACTGCAAGGATCAGATGACTTAGCATAGGTCAAGCATGTAGTCAGTGGTCAAATATTTGCAACGGCAGTAGTGAGAATGACATCTGTCCTGAGTCTCAACGGCTCCTGCCACCCACCCTAAGCCAGGTCCTCGCTTTCTGCTGCCATGTGCTCTCTACGCTATTAGCATTCTCCTCTGGCCCCGTCTTCCTAAAACATAGCTGTGTCATGCATTGTTTTCCTGTTCAAAATCCTACACTGACTCCCGGGCACCCCTTGAGATAGGTACTAATGGTTCACACTGTCAGTCAAGAGTCCCAGCACACGAAGCCACCTCCTAACTTTCCCACCATACTCAATTCCCACACCTGTCCCTCAATGCCTGACAGCAGGTGATAGCTGTTGATTTTTGGCAAAGAGCAATTCGATGTGGCTCGGAGGTCAGAAAACTCATGTGTGATAATGTGTGACCTTCAGCAAGCGGTATGACAGCTCTGAGCCTCCCCATCTCCACAGAAGGATTTGATGATGGCACCTCTGGCAGAATGGTGATAAGGACAGAAGAAGGATGGGAGGTAACTGATCCTCAGTGATTCCCACTGAGTATCTCTGTTCGTTAATCACACCCTATATTGGCTGGGTTCTCCCTAGGACTTAACCTTTTCCTGGCAGTCTGAGCAATCGTTCCCCGCCCCTCCTTCCTCATACACTCAAGGAACTCCCTGCTTTCCCTTTCGTAGGGCAGTGATTTGACTGTTTTTTTTTTCTTTCTCTTTTTCTTCTGCCAGAAGTGAAAATCCTGAATGTAAGAAGGGGCCTTTCACCCACAGGTATCTTTCTCAGCATCTCGGACAGAGCTCAGGCATTCTCGAGTTGTCAACTGGAGTACACTGGACAACAGGATAAGGCAAAGAAAGTAGAGTGAGGATTATGGATCAGTAAGATTTGCGGAAGCACCTTGAAATCCTAAGGGTGGGCGACCTCTTCCCCAATTGGGATACAAGATGACTGAGTGCCAGCTCTAAGTTAGGCATGTCTCCTCCCATGAGTGGATAAAGCCACCAGGGAGCCTAGACTGGGATGACGTTCTTTACTCAGGACCATGTTGCAGTGGAAGAGGTTGAGTGTGACGGACAAGTGAGGACAAAGAGTTCATGGGGGAGGGAGGTGGCAAGAGGGGTAAAGAAATAGTGAGACTTTGTTCTGGTTTACCTCTTACCTGCTGGAACAGCTTGGAGAAGTTACCTATTCTGCTCCATGAAATTGAAGATTCAAGCTCGTAAAAGACAAAACTAAACCCAAAACAAACCAGTGACTCTCAAAGGTGAGCACCAGAGTAGCAATGGAGTTTTATAAAAGAGCAACAGGAAGCCCCGTGGTGGCACACGTCTTTCTTTAATCCCAGCACTCAAGAGACAGAGACAGGTGGGTCTCTATGAATTTGAAGCCAGCTTGGTATACAGAGAGAATTCCATGACAGGCTTCAAAGCTACAGAGAAACCCTATCTTGAGAAACAAGGAGAGCGAGAGACAGAGAGAGAGAAAGACAGAGAGAGACACACAGAGACAGAGACAGAACAAGCGATAGGAATGCCAATGTGTTCTAATAGTCTGAACCAGCAGTTCCACAGAGAAGACCAGCTAGTCACCTTTTTTATCTGGCCTTCAGATATTCTGAGGCATGGTCAAGTTTGAGAACCACAGGGCAATACACCCTGGGGCTTCCAAAGTCCTTTCCTTTTGGTTTGTTATTGCAACAGACTATTTTCCTTTCAGTGAAGTCTGAGGCCCCTGGCTGATGAAGGAGCCGGGCCCCACATATTCCTACTCTGCACTCTGCTCTGGAAAATCCTCTGCCTCTAAGACCTCAAGGATGTCTACAGTTTAGGACCCTGTAGTGTGCCTAGATAAGGGTTCCAGCAGTTGATCCTTTGAAAGGGTATCCTAGTGGCCCAGCAGGCCTGAGGCCAGGATTCATGTCAAAGGCCCAGGGAAGCTCTAGTGAGGAGGGTAGCTGAGGCTCAGGTGTGTGACAGTATAATTCCCTTACCACAGAGGAGGCAGCTACTGTTTCATACCTGTGGGCATGAGAGAGAGCTGTTCTGTGTTCTGGGAGGTGGCGGTCACAGTTCGTTTTCACTCTGGCTGCCTTTGGAGATAAGATGGCACCACCCTGATTCTTAGATCCCTTTCATGGGGCAAAATCCTATGAAGCAGTCAACAGGCTGCTTAAGAAATACTCACCCGCCGGGACCCACAGACTCCCTCCCTCCCCCTCCCCCCATGCCATGATGACTCACTTCAAGTCTCTTCCCTTGCCATTTTATGGAGTCATGATGATGGTGAGGAGGAGCTTTGGGGTACAGAGTGGGTGGGGAACCCCGTGGTTACACTGTTGCAGAAGCAGAAGTTGAATGGTTTGGATAATGCTCTGTGTGATAGATGGAGGCAGAAGAGCCCAGAACCAGAGAGAGGGCAGGCATCCCTTTGCTGGCGGAACCAGCCTCCAGGCCTCCACTCATTTATCCCAAAGCAGAGACCATAGCGAGAATAGAAGGGGGCAGGGAGAAGAGGCAGGAGGGGGTGCTGAAGCCTGGAGCTTGTGTGCCAGTGGGCGCCTTCCTAACCTCCCGGCAGATGTGCCTCCAGCAGCCAGGCAGAAGGAAGTGTCTGTGGTCTGGGGCCCCACCCCTGGATAGTTCTGTAATGGTGCCATTCTCAGCAGAAGAGGAAGTACCATGCCATGGGCAAGTGTTGCTGTCTTCCCACGGAGGGACGAAGGGACGCCCCTCATCTTGGTCCAGGTGTTGTGGAATGAGACCCATACCTCTTCCTATCCCTGGGTCTTGGTCTTTGCAAATAGGGAATGGTAACAATGCCGGCACAGTCCCTCTGCCTAGACACAAGTAAAAGCACAAAAGATAGGCTTGGTCATCCTGGCATCTTTCCTTTACCTAATGTTGCCAGTCATAGGAGTTTCACATCTCATCTGATGCCCTCCGTCAAGTCTGGCCACAAATTCTTATCCTTGTAAGGAAGACACTAGCTAAAGAGGTTGATTTCTCCCAGGGTCACACAGTCTGGAGAGGCTTGGGTGTTTTGATTTGGGGCGTAATTGTTTTCTTACACCTTTCTGCTGTCTCACCCATGACATTCAAGGCGTTTTTCAAGAAAACGTTTCCTCCTGATTGTGACACCATTGCTTCATGTCACTCTAGATGCTTGCCACCCTCATGAACAATATCCCATTTCACCCCATTCCTGGAGCTCAGCTTCCCCCTCCCCACAACAGTCTATAACTCTGTTTCCGCTTGACAAGGCTGTGACTTCCACCCTGTTTGCCTCAGAGCCAAGACAGAATTCCTCAGGATTCCACAAGGACTTATTGCCTTTACTAGTTTTCAATTGGGTCAAAGGGAAACACCGCTTTCTTGTGGATTCTGGGGAACATAACCTGCCCTCTAAAGTGGTTTAAGCTCGGAGATGGCGAGACTTCATAAAAGAAGGAAGGGTTGGGGGGCTTTGCAGTGGGTGTGCTCTTCTCCATGGTTGGAAATCACAGTGTGGGCTCAGACGCCTATCGCTCCAGAGCAAGGCCCCTTCTCCACTTGCTCTCATGGTGGCTCGTCCCTCACTTGTCTCTGAATTTTCTCTTCACTGCTCTTCTGAAGACAGGATGGCAACAGCTGTCTATAAAATGCTTTGCCACCAGCCATCAGGCATTGTACAGGAGCCAAGAATTGTGGAACAAATGAGCTCAGCCTAAACTCACCTCCCAAGGCATTCAAGTGCGGAATACTTGCAGAAACCCCAAACGCCATGGCCGGAAGGAGTATTTTAGCAGTTCACGTACCACATCATCTACTCAACCTCACCCTCCCTGACGCCTCTGACATGAACCCCGCCTCAGGCCTTCTGGGCCACTGGACCAACACTGGCTGCCTTCTCAAGTTGAGTTGGCCCCATGTCGTGCTTCTCACGACAGCCGGCTTCCCTTCCAGAAGGCAACACACTTCCTTGTAGCTCATCATTGTCAAGCAGCTCTGTCCTGAAACAAGTGGGAAACTGTTTTCTGTCCCCCCACCCCGCCCTTCACTACTTTGCCCTCTGAAAGAACCCCCATGGTGAGCCTGCCTTCCATCTCCATTTCCTCTAGTAGACAGAAGGCAGCCTTACTGTCCTTTCTTTACAGGGGGCTTGAGATTGCTCTCTTCAGTGAGCGGGCAAAGGTGGCTTTAGGCACTGAGTTCTACCTTCCCCTATTCTATCCCTTTTTATCTTGGAATGAGGGCTTTCTGCATCCTCCATCCCCACATGCTTGTGTCACCAGAGTGCTATGGTTGGGGCCTGCGTAGAAGAACACCGACTTGAATGAGAAAACTGAAAAAGAAGGAAGGATGGATGGAAGGGTGAGGTAGCTACAGAGGGTGAGGGCTTCTGCATGATGTTCACTCTCTACAGCGTGCCTGTGGCCCCCGGAAGGGATATTCATCACAGACACACCGGGTGTCTGTTTAGTTCTCTAGTGACCGCATACCGCAAGACTCTTTCATCATGAAGGATGCTTAAGGCTGCAGACACATACAGAACAACGCTTCAGAATCACTAAAAGGGAGCCGCTTGCTCATGTACATAGTAAAGAGTGTCTGAGCTCAAATCTCTGACTTTCTGGGACTCATTTTGTATCTGAGGAGCATTAGATTGACGGTCAACAGATTTGAGTCCAAAACCCTAGATTGGAGTATAGACTTCCTTTTTTGGCTGTGAGTTATTGATCAAATCATTTCAGTTTTGTGACTCTCAGATTCTAAATCAATAAAATGGAGGAAGAACATTCCCTGATGTGTGTGTGTGTGTGTGTGTGTATGTGTGTGTGTGTGTTTTGTTGCTGATGCTCTCAGTATTAATTGTGCCACAATTTCTTTTATAATCTACTTCAATTATTGTTAATTAATTATTATTATTATTAGAATGGCCAGCCGTGGATCATCCAGCCATCCAAGATATCAAATGCTAATATGTAATAAAACAGAGTGACAGAAATCCTTTTACTATCCTCAGTGTTTCAGGAGGCTATATTGCATAAAAACAGTTCTGAGCTTTTACTGAAGTCATCCTACATTAACTAGTGAGATAACTTGTTACTAGTTGCACCCCAGTCTGCTCAAATGCATTTTGGGAAATGAAACTTTTGTACTCTGTTTTGGTTTGAAATCTTTATAACCTATCAAAATATGTTCCCATTTGTTTTGGGGAGCAAATGAAGTCTGGAATGCATGGGTAGTGTTGATACTGGTGTAAAAGACCCCAATGCCTCAGACATATAGTAATTTCAAGGCCTTCCCCAGACCAGAATGTGAATACTCAGAACATCTACAGAAAGTCTCAACACAGCTTCCTTCTCCTAGGCTTCTACAGTTTGAGACTCTGAGATTGCTCTCTCTCTCTCTCTCTCTCTCTCTCTCTCTCTCTCTCTCACACACACACACACACACACACACACACACACACACACACACTCCTTGTTCTGGTGTAGACAGTAAACCTGGATCCTAATTCAGGTATAAAATAAATGTGCCAAGTCCCCAGACTGTGGGTGTGTCACCATCAGAGCACGCAGCTTTTCTGTTCATGTGTCTGTGTGTCCTTCTATCCTTACGGCCCCAGTTAGGACAATCCCTAAGCTGTTCAGATCAGGGCACAGTTGCCTTTGTAGCATATCAAGTTACAGCAGAAAGAACTTATACCCAGCCTACGATCCTTGCTTCCCATTGCTCCAGCAATTCTTTCATTCATTTATTTATTCAGTGACCACACTCACTACCTCTGCTATATGCAGTGCAGGCCTCAATATGGTTCTTCATCTAAAGAACTCACTCCGTAGTTGGGGATATGAGACACACGCGCCTTGTGTGACAGTGTGGAGTAAATACTGCGGGCGTTTATAAGTACGTAGATGTGGGAACTCAGGGAGGAGTGACCAGGCCCCTACCAGGAGGACGAGGGAAGGTTCAGGGAAGGTTCTGCCTGTTCTGGATAAGGGACCTTGCAGTGACTGTGGTAACCTGCCATTTTCATAGGTTTGGTTCCTAGCTTTCTCTTTTCTTAGCTGTGTGTCTCTCAACTTTGTCACAATTCTCTTCCTCTCCTAGGATCACCCTGACAGTTAGATAAAGTAATACAAGTTGGGCACACTGCGTTCCCTGCTCCTAGGCTGGTCCTGCTGGGATTGTGTGCACCAGAGGTGCTGGACAGGTGAGCATCCCTGGGAGAGCATGGTTGTTGCGAAAGCCATGGAAGGGAGATGGGGCTGCTCCAAGGAGGAGCAGGCAGAGCAAAGTCCCAAGGGAAGAAAGTTTTCAGAGAAAAATGACTACCTTGTGCGTTTGTACAGCAGACCGTGTGGGCGATCACAGGGCGGGGCGGGCGGGAGACGATGGAGGCTTGGGTAAAGAACTAGGTCGCTGATCTTGGAAGGCCAATGATTCTGATCTTGGTAGAGCAGGCTTTCTAAAAGGAGGCTCATGCTGCTGGGAGGAAATGAAAATCGCGTTCAAATTTTCTTTTGTATTTATTTTTACTTTAAAAAATAGAAAAACATTGACATCGCTGCTATTTTATATATGCCCTGAGCCCTTTGTCCAGTGGCTTCTTGTTACATCTGCAGCTAAGGCTTTTCTGAGGCACTGTGAGAATGGCAGACTCAGGGAAGGGGGGGGGGTGAATCTGCTACGCTCACTCCTTCCGCCTGTTTCACAGTTTATGGATTCCTTATGTAGACCACACCAAATAAACTCTCACAGGAATGGGCCAGTGTTGAACCATGTGGACACTAACCATGCGGACACGTTAAGCTCCTGCACCTGGGGCATTGAGGTGGGGCAGCCGTAGACAGGCATCCGTATTCTTTAAAGATACCTGTGTAAACCCTGGGGGATGAAGAATAAACCCAGAAGAAACAAGCAAATAGATCATGACGGGGCTTCCTCTTTTCCTGTTTTTCCTTTAGTTACACTTTGGGGACCAGAGCCAGTGATGTCCTGGTCATATGGAGCAAACAGTAGGCAAATGAATAAATATCCAGGGACAGAGATTGAAAAATAGATTTCCTGCACTAGTGTTAATGGAAGCCTCCTGAGGTGCTAATTAGGCCTAAGAACACAGTGCAATGCTGTCGCAATGAACACATTTAGAAGCTTTCTCTTACACTAATAATAAGTCTCTTATAATTTCTCGCTTTGATTGGTTATTATATGAGTAACATATCGGGATGGATTTACTCGCATAAGTTCACATGGGAGCCGTGAGTCTCTAGGGCCGCATAGGCAAACCATTTTTACCAGCCGCACTTACCATTCCGGAAAGTTTGCTCGCTGCTTTAGGCTATTCGGAACCATCACCAAGATGCCCAGACAGTAGGAGTTAGACTCTGAGCTGGACTGGCGGCGGGAAGTGGGGTGGGGTAGGGGATGCCCTCATCTCATGTTTTCAAGGAACCCAAAAAGTGTTGAAGAGGAATGTAGGAGGTGGAGTCAGGAGGTGAGTTGTAAAAAAGCTTGGCTCTTTCTCTCCCCCAAACCTTCCTCTCTTCAAGGTAAGCCACTGACCTCAAACCACCAGCAAGAACTATGTGGGTCTTGTTTTGTAAACCAGGCCTCCTCTGGCTGTAGCACAGGAAGAAGGCAATGGGAGGCCTTCGGCTCCTTCCTTTCCTCCCAATTTCAGTTTCTTCTTATAAAAGCTGCCAGCCCTGAGCTCTGACCTGTGTTCCGAGATGGAATCCCAGGCTCACCGCTTGAAGGAGGCAGCGTTCTAGGCTCATCACAGGTAAGGGTTCCAGACTCGGGCAGCCTATGTCCCCATGCCAGCTTTCTCTGCAGTAGCTGTGGGCTAGTTACTTTCTTTATGCTTCAATGTCTTCCTCTGTAGGGTGGAAGTAACCTCCACACCTGCAGGGTAGTGTGGGAGATTAGCCTGATCACAGAATATGAGTTCAGCTCCTCGCAAGGGGATGAACTAACGGGGGCACGATCTGAAGGGCCTGAGATAGAACCCAGGAGACTTCTAGGAATGTGGATCCTTCACTCTTCATTAGCAATATGCAAACAGAAGAATCCGTCCCCAAGGCAGCCTGCAAGCCCAAGGATGCCTCTTCAGGGACGAGCTGTTACCTTGGGTCACCCTCTTCCAGTTCATCTGGTGCTTCTTTTCTCTCAGGCTATTGCTGTAGCCTCTCCTGGGAAACCGTGAAGCCAATGGCCTGGGTGCGTAGGTGACCCTGGGCGTGCAGCTAATCCTCGTGCACTTTAAATTTCCGTAGGTTTACTAGATTCTACATGTTTAATTTCCTGAAAGAAAAAAGAACTACATGCTAATAATCAAATTCAGAACTTTGGAATGTAAAGCAATACTCTGAGTTTTTACAGGGTGGAATTTGCCCAAAGGAGAAAAAAAAAAAGATATTGTGGGCAGGGAGAATACAATCTGGTCAGTCCTAGCCATGCCCTTTTTATTTCAACAACAACAACAAAACTGGAGGATAAAACAGGAAGGGCAGCAATAATCAAGCTATCATATCAATAACTGCTCACTTATCTGGGTCAGAAGATATCTAAAATGCTTCCCTCTCCCGTAGTAACAATAACAATACAGTTCTTGAGCTGGTCCTTAATCACCTCTATTCTCTTTTAATCTTCTGGCACTTCCAGTGATAAAACCAAGGTTCTGAGACTCTCCAGATCCCAGATTAAAAACCGGACTGCTGAGGAGTCAGCCTTGGGGCTCAGATCCTCCTTCCCCATTCATGTGACTTCCATGATTCCACATCATTTAAGGTCCCTCCTTTTCTGTCTTAGCCTTTTTTCTTTTGCAAAGACACCCTTCTGCTAATTTCTCTGGCTAGCAAGTTTTGCTAGCTGCTGACCTTGGAAGATTGTCCACACAAGCAGTTAGTTTCTTAGAAAAATGGGGTTCTCTCTACCTCACCTGTGGGTATCTAGCACCTAGCCCAGAAACTTGGATGTGCTAAGTGTTTAGCCACACCTGCTGATTAAGAGTCCTGCAAGCTCCCTTGCGACTCTTGAATTCCTATCTACTCTAATCCTAGTTTAGCTTCTTGAGTATAACCATCCCTTTTGCAACTCTATAGAAGCACAAACTCTTAACAAGATTCTTAGAGCAAACGAATCTGAACCTTATCTTTGAGCCCACAGGGTTCTTGAAGGAAAAGATCACATCTGAGTTCCCAAGGGGTTGCTCATGGGACCTGGGTCAGCTCTGGGAAGAGTGGGAGCATGTGCCCACGCACACATGGCTGCCTGCATTTTGGTAAGAGCTGGTGAGACAGGTTGGTGTTAGAACCCAAGGTGCCTTGCCAGGAGCAAATTGGTAATAGACAGGAGCTGATAGCCAGAGCCTAGCCCTTCCCTGGTCTATCAAGGCTCCTTTCACAACCCTGAGACTGTCTCAGGGACGTTTTTGCAGATGGGGAATTCCTTGAAGCCAGAAAATTGATCTCTGAAGGGACTGAGCTGGGAATGAAAGGTGTCACCACAACTCTCCTGTGTGAAGATTTGTGACCCAGTGGCTCACTGTCAGGTAGAAGCCAAAACCGGGGGCTCTGGGAGCAGCTGGTTCTGAACAGACACAAACCTGCAAATCCAGATAGTGAATACAGAGGGGAACCATTATGGTGAGCTTGCTTCAGTGGCAGAGGGGGATTGTGATTAAGAGCTGTGTGCCCAAAGAGATGATTCAACCGCTAAAGGCAAGGCTCACAATCAAAGGGACAAGAGTTGGTTGGCACCTGTAACCCCAACACTCAAGAGACAGAGGCGATGGAAAAGAGAAATTCAAGGTCATCCTCAGCTATTTAACTAGTTTGGGCTATAAGGAACCCCTTCTTAGAAAACAACAGAAAACAGCAACAAAGAAAGACTGGGATTAAGTTAGTCCACGGAGGTGAGAACCAGCTCTTAATAATTTTCAGTGTTATGGATCTGTAATTCCAATGTTAAAGGTCTGCTCTAAGAAAACAGTGAAAAATCAAGGGGAAATGGGAGAAATGAGGTCTTATAGAAAACAAAAGTTAATCCCAGGTAAACTAAGAGTCTCACCTTGATATAAGTTAGAATATGCCCAATAAGGTAGTGCTTTGAAGTCACTTGCATCTGTTATTCTTAGGACCACATTGGTATTACTCATTGTGTGAGGCTCACAAAAAAGATCAGAACGCAAAGGCATCTTTGTGCTCTATGTCCAACACTGGGGATGGGGGTAATGCTTTTTTGGAAAAGACAGGAAAGAATGAAAATAGATGGTTTGTAAAGATAGTAAGCCTGTGGGTGGCTTTTTATTTCCATAATCATGGTATTATGTTTTTGTATAATTTAAAAAAAAACTTATGTTAATCAGAAACTTGAAAGAATAACACCTTAACGAAAATGTGCCGCACACCAACGCCGTCCTGGAGAAGCTAACTTTCAAATTGCTCTTCATGGACTTTGTACACTTGAGTCCAGTGGAGAGTTCTCTCACTGGCAACAAGTTTGAAATCGCGCTCATGAGAGATGCAATCCTTTGCACTGTAGATGGGCATATAGATGATATGGATCCAGACAGAGACTTAAATAGAATTTCCATCAAACACAGACCTCTCACATCAAATGTCTGATGCAAAATTATGCCTATGCAGGATGATCGAGAGAGATCATGAATGTATGGATTTCAGTGTCCTGGCAAATGCAAGGGAACTTAAAACCAAGGGCGACCTGTTTAAGGCATGACCGTGCAAGACACTTCTGGCCTTGTTTCCAGATCATTCCCAGGTACCCACACCCCCTTTCACCCCCAGGGCTCCATATCACTTTGCTCAGTATCCTTTTAAACCTGTTAGCAATCTGAAAACCCAGATATCTTTCATCTCAGCAAGACTAAGGTCTGTGTTCCCCTTAAATACCAAAGTCAGTATGAAGGGAACTATCACAGCCCAAACCCCAGACATTCCCTACTCCACCCCTCAAGTCTCTAGAGGTCCTGTTTCTCTAGCTATCACAAAGAAATTCTAGGTCTTTCCCAAAGGTTCAGAAACCAGGTTTGGTCTTCAACTCTCTTTCCTGAAAGAACAGCAATTGAAGTCGTCAATAAAGTTATTATACCAACACATACCTTAAAATTATCTACAATTTCACATATCATTCTCAAGGATTGTTAGGAAATACATATGAGAAAATTATGTGTGTCGTGATCATTTTCAAAAAGCTTTGAAATTCTAGTGTCCAGAGTATTTTTTAAGTCTCCCCCAGTTTTTTTTTTAATGTACTTCGATAATTAAAACACAACCAGAAAACCAGGTTTTTGTTTAACAGAGAGTGCATTATGACCCACAGTGACTGGAAAATACATTCTACAGCTTGAAGGCTATTTATATATAATATCTTATCTCTCTCACAATCTCAAAAATGCTTTATTTTCTTCTAATTTTCTTGCATTTTTACCACATTTTGGCATATTTGACTAAATGTCTTAATTCGGAAAAAATTTTAATTAAAAAAACTTTAAAAGTAAAAAAGCATTAAAATTTGCTCTCTTTGCAGTATTATACAACTTAAATATTAGTAACAATCAACAATTTATAGTAAATAACAGGAGATAGTATGAATTCAAAGTTAATGTTATTTTCAACCAAGACTACAATTTTTTGAAGCTTTTCTAGTTTTGCTTGCTTCTTCTAATGGACCTATCTTGCTTCAAATTTAATAAAATGGCCTTCACAGAGTTCTCCATTGGGTATCTAAGATGCTTCTCAGGCCAAATATATGTTTTTATTTTTTCAAGATCCACAGCCAAACTTCAAGATGGAAATATATGAAAGTATTATCTTGGATTTGTCCTGACATATATAATTTCAGACTTTTAAGCTTCTGACTGAAGCTCATCTTCCAATAACCATATAATTTTCAGACCACAGATAGCACAGAAAACACTTTGAATTTGGGCCTAGGATTCCAGTTCAGAGACTTTTCTTGCGATCATTCCCATTACTGATAAAATAGTCTTGCTTTAGTCAAGCTTTGAGATAAATGAATAAAACTGAAGACAGCTGTTTTAACTTCACACATAAATCAAAACCTGCAACCCCTGCCCCATCCCCAGTGTGCAACCAGTGAAGCTCATTTTGACATCTTTATTTTCTCTTTGGTATAGATCAGAGATGTCCATGCCTATTCTTAGTTGTTTGATGTGACTTTGCCCCTGGAACAATCTAGGTCAATTTGTTAATGAAAACTCTTGTTCTTTCTTATTTGTCTTATGTGTTGGAACATTTCGATTCCCTTCCAAATAATTTCCACTGAGTCGAGAGCTTTAGAAAAGCCCCTGAGAAGGTGGGCCAAATGGTTATGCTGTTTATGGTTTGTCAGACCATTCCCGAGCAGTAATTTCTCTTTTCTTTATGTGGGGCAAAACCAGAATGTGTTTATAAATGAAAAATCCTGAGAAGAAACAAACAAGGGGCACTCTGAAGTTCGATGTCTCAGAGACGCAATATTCAGTAAAGTAGGTATCTACTTCCAGCTCATCACAATGAGCTCACAGCCCAGCCCCTTGCCGGGGAAGGAGGACCCGAGTCACCCATCTGTCCTCAAAATCCCACCTGGACTCCTCTGTCCACAGAGCCACTCTGTTAAGGAACCAGCCCGTTCGCTTTGTCATTTCGTTTTCTCTTTAAGCTTCCTTCTCCTTAAAGTCCCTGGTGCTGCTCCAACCACAGCCTCCGTCTTCAGAAAAAAGTCATGTTTAGGCACCCCTATTTCCCTCAACAACTGTGCCGGCTCTGCTTGTGAAGATCTAAAACTGCCCTGCAGTAGGGTAGACACAGACTCAGGCCAGCTTTAAACCCTTGTCTAGTAAGATGAAATGAGGGTGACCATCTTCAGTTCACCATCTGCCTTGTCTGAGCTTGCGGTGCTGACGGGCACCAACACAGAGCATTTCCGTGGTGGCAGAGAGTTCTAGCAGACAATGCAGATTTAAGGAGTAAGGCTACATTTTCGTTGAAATGTAAATGAAAGTCAATGTAAAAGAGCAAATTAAAATTGCTTTTCATACACATTTCTTCGAAAATATTTTAAATATTAAAGATAATGAATTAAGATTCCTAGGAAGTCTATAAACAAACTATAAGTAAATGATACCAGTGTCTTAAAATAAAAATTCCTTGAGTAAAGCCAAGGTTTTAAATTTAAGATTTTGAAAATTCAATCTGTTTTAGCTTGTTCTTTAAACAAGTTGAACTGCTTAACAACTCCGGTTTCTAATGGCTACTTAGTTGCAAATGTCATGGATCGATATCATAACAGGTATACAGGTCTCGTTGCTTTAAAAGGAGTAGGGCTTGCTTAATTTGCAAAGTTTCCCTTAGCTGCCTCGTGGAACAGTTGGACACCCATGCTAATTCATGACCACCTCAAGAGTCACAGAATAGAAAATAAAGAGAGAAGGAAAGTAGGCACTCAGGTCTAGTGTTAGCACACATTTACACAGTTGTGCTATTTAATAGGAAGAATGTACCCACTAATGGATTGCTTTATTCCTGTCCCCGCAGTACTCAAACCTTATTCTCCAAAACTTTAACCATCTCCCCAAGTCCACAAGGAGCTCAGCTCCCAACCATTCCCAGCAGCTTGCTGTGTCTGAGACATAGAACAAATAAGACCTGAAGGCTGGGAAGGGTCTGTCACAAAAACAAAAAGCTTGGGGTACGAAGCAGATCCTGAAAAACCAAAATGGCTACACCTCCTCTTCCAGATTTGTATGTTTATGTGCTCAGGCTGCACAGTGACATTTGTCTTGAGAGGTGAAGTGAGTGACCTAAAGCAAGGAGCTCTCCTGTTGGCTTCTGAGCGCTGGCTCAGCAGCCACGTGGAGCTGGTTAGTTGGTCTGACCTAGCACATACAATTGATCATCAATTCCATGCGCTTCACGGAAGTACTGTGCTCGCCTTGCCCCAGCTAGGAACCTCAGTGAGGAAGCACAGTGGTCCTTTCATTCCATTTTACCTGGACCAACCAGGCTTTAGAGGCATTTGTAATTTGCTCAGGATAGCCCAGCTGATTTGTAACGGATCCAGGTACAAAAGCAGAACTCTCTATGTTCAAAGGTCTATGTGTAACTGTCTTCTAGCCTACCCCTCTAACTACTTTGTGAAGAGGAGAGTCTCCAGACCTCCAGGGCTAGTCACCCAAGGGATGAAGGTGACCCAAAGCTGCCCTATCTTACGGCTGAGGTAGGGTTGTCAGCTGAGAGTGAGCAGGAGCGTGGTTATGGAAGCATGGCTTCTACCCTCAAGCAGATCTACTCACATCTTTCCTGGTTCTAATTCTCCCTTTGTTTTCCTTGGTGTTGTAGGGCAGGTACCACTCCTTGGTATCTTCTTAAAGATGCCCTCATTTGGCCCCAAGCAACTGATTTAGCTGAGTCTTTATTCCCATCAACCTCCAGAAGAACCTCAGTCTGAGCAAACATTGGCTTTTTGCTTCTCCCTTCCCCCCACCACTGCCGCCGGCCTTTGCACACTTTCTTCCTTTAGCTACAATGCCCTCTTTCTTCCTGCCTGTCTCGAGAAAACGTGTAATTCAAATGGCACACGTTTATTCCTGATGCACACCCGTAGGGGGCTGGTCACACCATCCTCTCCCACCTCCCGAGTGCCTTCAGCTCTCAGTTACAGCTCACACAGTTCCTCTGTGTCCACTCTCTCACCAGGGAGTGAGTTTTGAACTTACAGCAAGTCCCTGCATCCTTGCGGCTCCTACCACATGCAATCCCTGATTAAAAAAAAAAAACAAAAAAAAAAAAAAACAAAAAAAAAACAGGCTCTTGGTTTGCAATATGGCAACAACAACAAAAAAATGAACAAAGAGACAAAGGTAGGTGACCCTGAGGGCCTCATGTCCTGGGAGAAGACTTTGTCCCCAGCACCCACAGCCCCCTTTGAGCAATATCCCATGCATGGCATTGAGCCACCACTTGGGGCCATTGCACCAACTGGAGCTTAGGGTGGGGCTGGTGCGAAAACAAACAAGGAAGACGAAAACAAGCTGTGTGTTGAAACCTTGAAGGGTTCAAGCTGGCCACGCCTTCTAAGTCAGATGAGTGCTTGGTGCAATGTGCTGGGATCATGACCATCCCAGGTATTGGGTTTTAGGAGCAAAGCTGAAGAACAAGGAGGGAAACAAAGGGAGAGGAGAAACCGATCTCTTTGTTTAGCTTTTTTTCCCTTGTGTGCCTGTGTTTGTCTTTCCAGACGGAGGAAACTCTGGCCTTCCTCGGCTTTAATTACCTAATTATTCTGACACCTTGGGTTGTTGCATCACCTCAACACAGTGTTTGTCAAGGGCACTGCACTGGGTGTTTCGAGGCTTCAAGAGAAGTGACTGACAAGAGACAAGTTCTGACAACCAGGGAAATGTTGAGCAGAGGACCGGAGCCAGCAGAGGGAGGAAAGGGTGGGGGAAGAGAGAAAAAGGAAATGCTTGGTATGCTGGGAAGAGACTGTCTTGAGAGAGGTGTCATCGAGGTAGCAGAACTGAGTATCTAGGTCTGGAAGGTTTTCTTGAGCAGACTGTGAGCCATGTGGCACCCACGCAGGAAAACTGGCATGTTGCGGGTCTACGGAAGGCACCTGATACAATACGGTTTGCAAGTCCGGGGCAGGCATCTGGCTAAGAGGCTTTCTTTACTATGGACCACCTTCAAAACAAAGTCAGGCTAATGAGGTTTTCTCCAAAGCACACCCCAAATAGTCCCTACTGAAATGCCTTTAGAACGAAAACTGGGAGAAAGAGAGCAGTCGTAAATCAAACTATTCCAAAACTTAACTGTTGAGAAGTCCAAAATCAAACACAAGCAAAGATTATTTATCAAAATTGTGAAACACAGCTTCAGCACAGCCCAGAGAGTTCTCGCTAATTTGCACTTCCCAGGATTGGGTGCAGAGATCCAAACAACAGGGATTATAGAGTCGCCAAAAGCTTGAGGGTCTTGATGCCTGAGGATAAAATAAGGTTCAGGGGTGTGGCCTAGAGTGGGACTTAGGAGACCTGGACCTCTGACTAGCTTGGTATTGATGCCTCACATAAATGCGCCTCGATCTTCCATCTGTAGGTGGACTTAGCTCTGTTTGCCTCATGGTCTCATGTTGTACTGACAAACCCTGGCAAGATACTGGTAGCCACTTTGGTGAATCATCTTGCAACTTCAATTTCACTCTATTGGCAAAGACTTTAAAACTTTGTTTGGGGACAGTTGGGATAGGAGTATAATTCAGTCAATAAAGTACCCACTGTGCAAGCCTTAGGACTTGAATTCGATCCCCTGGACCGGCAGAGTTGGTTAAGAATACTTGCTGCTCTTTGCAACAACCCAGGTTTGGTTTCTAGCCCCCACATGGTGGCTCACAACTGTCTGTAACTTTAGTTCCAGGGGGATCTGAATCCTCTTCTATCCTCTGGGCAGCAGACATACACATGGTACAAACTCATACATGAAGGTAAAACACTCAACCACAGAAAATAAAAATAAATTATAACAGTCAATAATAATAATAAAAGCCAGGTGTGGTGGCACACAGGTGTAATCCCAGCTCTGAAGAAGTAGAGACAGGTAGATGTCTGGGACGTGTCTCAGAAACCTAACCTAACATGCCCAGGTCCAGGTTCCAGTGGGAGACCTACTCGAAAACATGACAGACAACTTCGAAAGACCAACACTTGAGGTTGCCCTCTGGCCTCTGCGTGCAGGCAGACACACCTGTACCTCCCACCCACATATCTGTACACACACACACACACACACACAAACCCAGAAAATATTCTTTTCTGATTAAAAAAAATAATGTATTTGTTCAACAAAATATTTATTGGGCATCATTCTATGCTACCTACTGGTTTAATATGAAAGTAAACACAGGTATTTTGTGGAACAGTGTGAATAATTCATATGATCTAAAAATGTACCCTGAATTATTATTTTTTATCAGCTGGGTAGCTCTCAGCTGTAGTCGCTGTTCTTCCCTCTGACAACATGACACACACTTGTCCTCCTTTGCCCCTTTACACACGTCAAGGAGCAGGAAAGTGTCTGACAGACCTTCAGTCTCTCTCGTGCAGGTAAAGCTTAGACGCCTGAAATAATCCATCCCTCATTACTGTCACTAAGGAAAAAGTGATGAAATACCGAGGTCCAGCACTGCTGTACACCTCTGAGACCCCTAAATATCTGGGGTGCCCAAGACCCACTTTCCTTCTCCAGAAAGTGAGAAGAAATGCTGAGCATCGCTGCATGGAGAGGGCTATCATAAGGCCTACACGCAATCAGATTTTAACAGAATTCAAAATTCTCAAAAACTACATTTAGGGGTCTGTGGCTCACCTAAAGCATGCTGGCGTGGAGCCTGTACCCCTAGATAGGACTCCCGACCCCCATCGGGACGGCCCTCTACGGCTCTGACATGCTGGAGACCCTTCTCTACTGCAGGAAGCTGCAACCACGTCACTGCCACACACAAGCTGCAGTGTTCCACAGAGGAGTGGACGAGCACACACTCACAAAAGGCAGGCAGGTGAGCAGACAGCACACAGTCTGCTTTGGAAGTGAGTAGAGAGAAGAGCCCTGCACGGAGAACAATGTCAAGGTCCCCACAGGAGCAAGTCGAGGCAAAGGGAGTTCCCACAGGAAGTGAATCACTCAGGGAGGGTCTCTTTGATAGGCCGTGAGGCAGTGCCAGACGGATTTTGATTACGGCAATATCAAGCCTAGAAAGAGATGGACGATCCAGTATCCTGGACCACTCCCCGCCTTACCCCAATCCTCACATCTCCTCCCTAGAGCTTCCTCCCTGACTCAACACTGGGAGCACGTGGGCAGGGGTGGAACTTTTCAAGACCGTGCCAAATGCACTCTGGTGCCTCCTGATTCTTTGAGGCTCTTATTCGAGTTTCCCCTGTTGTATCACTGGAGAAACGAACATTGCCAAGAGACCACCGTGATTCAAGTTTCCCGTCACCGAACATTAGAGAACACCCCAGTCGAGGAATCCCGGCTTCCCTCCTTATCTTAGTCATGTGTCCTTTCAACTCAATTGTTTTGTAGGTTCATTGAGAGAAGAGACCTGATTTTCGTGGGTTGTCATAGCAATTGGCACACCTCAACATCAGAAGCCACACCTAAAAAGGCCCTTTGCACGGTGTTCATCAGTATCTGGGTACCCACGCACATCTGCATTTCCTACTTTTCATGTGTAAAACTCAATGGTTCAGTGAGACGACCCCTGAGCCACTTTCCATTGCTAGCTAAGTTTTAGACAAGCTGAATACCTTAACTTAATACGCAGAAAGAGTGGGAATCACTTTAAGGAAGTGAGTGCGAGTCTCTGAGACCAGTGGAGATGTGGGGACGGAAAACAAGCGAGTGTGAGAGATGAGCTCAGCCTCATGGAGTCCTGGCAAAATAACCGCCTAATCAGCCTGGGGAGCTGTGAAGGTCAGTGGGAACAACCTCAACAAGTCTGGGAGCCGCCCATGTGTGCCAGTGCTGAGCCTGTCCTTGTTTGCCTGAGGACCTAGGGAAAGTCACCTCCTTCCTCCATGTTTCCTGTTAGTGTGGTTGGAAATCACAACATCCATTCTTCCAGAATGTCATGAACAAGCAAGGGTCTTAACGGTGGCCATTTCTGTATGTGTGAGCTCTGATTCTGAGAAAGAGTTTGAAAGCATGCTAACAGCGTCCTTAATTACACACCCCTCAGTGCTCTTGATGGTCAGCTATTTGTGACCCAGTTCCTATACAGTATATTATTTCTTGGAGAATTACTGTCCCCTACAAGTCTCTATTGTCTGTGTACCAAGCTCACATTAATCACTCAGGAATCCCATAGTAACTTATTGCTTGAAAAAATGTTTGATTTTGAGCCTTTTTTCTTATTCTTTAATCAAGGGAGTATTGCTCACTTTTTTAAATTCATGAGGCAGTTCCATACAAATGATTGGAATCAAGCATTGGCTTGACTGAAGGTTTGTTTTCGGCTTACTCCAAAGTGATGTACCCCACGTCCAGTTATTTTCCCTCTCGGAGTCTTAGTTTCCTGATCCATAAAATTAATAATATTTACTTTTGAACTTGGGAGAATTGGACAGTTGAGAGAATTAAGTTAAGAATTCAGATGAGGTGGCTTGTCCCATAGAAGTGCCATTAAGTAATTAAGAAGACATATTTTTTGCACAGTTCGACTTTATGCACGATCCAAGTCCCTTTGGCATCACTGACCATCTTATTGGTCTCGGTTCTGTTCTCAGAGCCTAGCAAAGTAGGCCTAAGTCCCTTTTCCACCTGGCCATCTTTCAAGAATTTCCATTTGACCACGAGCCCCAGTGCATGGCAAAGGGCCTCACCAGAGAAACTGAGGTAGGAAAAAAAAAGTGTGTCCAAGGCTTCACCACAATCTGGAAGGAGAACCAAGGAATTCTGACTTCTGCCCTGGAGTGATCGACCACTCCACACCTCCCTCCAAGAACAGAGGGGCCAGCCAGAGCTCTTGGGAAACGGCATCCTGCTTACCCAGGCCACTGAAGTGCTGAAACATGGCCCTTTGATGTGGCCTTAGGCCACGATGTTGCTTTATTTCCGTAAGCTGGAAGATAAACCTGGCCGCTAGAAGCACTTTAGTCGGGAGCACAGCATCGCCCCAGAGGCTTTTAGGGATTCCCCACAGAAGGACTGGAACCAGTTGGGCAATTCTGAAAAATGTTTTCATGCAAATCTGTTTGGTAAATATGCAAAATTGTTCTCTGAATTGTTTTTATAACCCCACATCTCTATACTATCGACATTCTTAGATAACCGGTTCATCCTTTCAGGTAGAAACAATATGTGAAGCAAGAGAGAGTTTGGGCAAGGAACCAGAAACTTGGACAAACTGTTCTGTGTGTTGAATGGGGACCTATAAGAAATCTATTTACTGCTTTTCTGCCTGCTTGGGATGTGAGCATCATGGGATCCCTTGTTTAGAACTGAGACCAGTAGACAAGGGGAAAATAACTTTCTTTTTTATGTGGTCTTGTCACTTGTCCCACGGGGAACCCTTTCTGTCTCTAGATGATTTTGAAGCTTGAGTTCCTAGCTGGAGACAGCTTATCAGGGACATCGTGGCTGGACTATTTCACCAGGATCTAGGGTAGGCTCACAATCTTTCAAGATTACTTTTAAATCAAGAGGTGCTATTTTCTCATCTACACTTATTCTAATGGTGAGATCACTTCTGGGAAGAAGCTCATGAAAAGGTGACAGTGGAGGCCGCCATCGACTGGCAACTCTGAGAGTCATGGTCTTGATCAAAGGGCCAGGGTTTTAGTATGTTATTTCCCATTTAAGAATGGAAAAACATATCTCTGTCCCATGACTGACAGCTTGGTGACCAGTCAAGGATTTCATTTTTCCCTGCTGTCTGTGTCAGGGCGGGGGCCCAGGGCACTACTCTGCTAGCTAGATCATGAAGTTGACTTTATTAATCGCCTATTGAATGTCCCAGACAGTGTTTACTGTGTGACTTCTTTTTTTTTTTAAGTATTTTTATGATTTATTTAACTTCATTTTATGTGCATTGGTGTGAAGGTGTCAGATCCCCTCCAGCTGGATCTTCAGACAGTTGTGAGCTGCCATGTGGATGCTGGGAATTGAACCCCGGGTCTCTGGAAGAGCAGTCAGTGCTCTTAACCACTGAGACATCTCTCCAGCCCCTACTGTGTGACTTCTAAGAGTCTCAGAGGTGATCCATTCCATTTTCTGTACCTGGAGCATCTAGGATTCAGGGTCATTTGCCTGCAGTAAGCAATGACCTTTGCTGCCTATCCTAGGATAGTAATACCATGGCTTGATCTCTGTGCGGGGTTGGGAGTGGGTGCGGGATGACCCACAGAGCTTCACAGTAAATGTTAAGTCTTTCAAAATGTACAATGTTAATTTAACACTATGGGAACAATAAAACCCAGCCAGGTTTTTGTTTCTGCCGTCTTTGCCTCTAAAGTCATACCTAACGTGTGAGCCTCTTCCATGTGAACTGGTGAACATCAACTTGCCGCCACTGCCTGACTCAGTTTCCCCACTTAGTGAGAGAATCTGTAACTTAGAAGACATAGCTCCAGGAGCTCCCTCACATAAACTAGGTGAAAGGCTTTGACCCTATCCCCACCCTGTAGCAGCCCTAAAATAGAGTCTACCTCAGGTCCTGCTCACTCAGCTCAGATATGGTTTCTTCCCAGAAGCATTCCCTGACTCTCCACATTCCTCCAGCCAAGCTGGGAACATAATTGCTCCATTCTCTAAACATTCAAAAGTCTTGTTCTTTCCTTTTCTGACAACGAAGAGCAGTGTTTGAATCCTGGTGATTCCCGAGTCAGTAGCTTTCTAGACTCTGACATGGCAGGGTGCGGGGGGGGGGGTTCATCTTGATTATGTGTTGCTTTCAATATCCCTCAAACCACTCCTGGCAAGATGAATCAGATATGAAAGGAAACTGGAAGATGAAAGATAAACTAGCTGGACAATTTGCCTTTTGGCCTCAAAAGTACTTCTATTTCATTAATTTGGAAATTTGAGTTCCTCAGGAGGGATTTTTGGGAGCATTCTCTTGGGAGATTTTGAAAATTCTAAAAATCCATGGCAGATTATTTTATAATTTTAATAGCACAATCTAGAAGCAAGTGAGGGCACATGGAAAGCATTAGACATTGCTATGAAGCAGAGAAGCACAAGCAAAAACAAATTTGAAGCATTTACATATTAAAGTAGAAAAACCTTTTACGTAGCAAACTGAATACTTGGAAGACTTGAGGTTAAATTGGTTAGCAGTATTTTGAATTAACACTTTTTTTTATATACAAAACAGTATGGAAGTCATAAGATGTCTGGGCACAGTTCCCCAGTCATCTCCTCAATGGATTCTGGAATCCAAGCAAAGGTTATGGAGCTTTAACAACACAGAAAGCGAAATGCACAAAGATCTTCATGAAATCATAATTTTTAAAAAGAAAACACCAAAAAAAAAAGAGAGAACTTAAGGCAACTCAAAGGTTTCAAAGTGAGAGCATGATTTTATTAGTTAGAAAACATCATGAAGATTATATTATCTAGGCATTATAATGCAAACTTTAAAAGGAAGTGCTCATTATGTAACGTTAAGTGAAAAAAAATCAGGCCATAAAATGAAATATGCATTATGCATGCATATGATGAAAAGACAAGAAATAGATAAGAATATGCAGAAATACAAATAGTTGGATATGGTGTGGGATTCTGGCTTGTTTTCTGCTTTAAAGACATTACATCATCTTCCCAGTGACAAGCTACATTCTGAGTTATTGAAAACAAAGTCTCATTAGCTTTGTCCCTGCATAAATTCCCAGAGAACACATTATTCTTATTGCTTTCCACCTCTGCTACTTGTCTTTGATTTGGACCTGCTCCACTTTCTTTTACTTTTCATTCCTTAACTAGAATGGAAAAAGAAGTAGACCCTCATGACACAAGGAAGCCAAAGACACCAAACTGCGCAATAGCCCTGTGTCCAAACTGCAAACCAGCGGAGTGGCTTTAATACCTTAACTTCTCCCCAGCGTCACAAAGACAGACCCAGATTCTTCAATGACCACAAGTGGCCTCGGTTTAACAAGCTTTGCCAACAAGGCACAATGTTCCCATCCTCAGAAATAGAGCCCGGCAGAGCTTCCAAGGACCCATAAAAGTCTGCACTCTTGGAAGAATGTGACAACCCTGGCACCAAACACAGATTCGTCATTCTCTATATTAAGAGAACGTTCAGTTGCATCAGGCTTTTGAACAGGGCCAACACTTAGTAAAAATTTGAAATTGGCAAAGTCAGTTTTCATCTAGCCCAAGGCTCCTTTCCCTCCAGCTGATCGATAAGAACACTGTGAGACTTGACAAAGTCCTGCCACACTCGGCGCTCATCTGAATCTTGTTATTGCCCTAATTATGTTGGTGTTCTTGCTGATTTGACATTTCAGAAGTGACCACCAAGGCTCAAGCAAGGATAGTGTCTTGTCTAAGGCTACTCAGCTAGTCCAGAGACAGGAAGAGAACAGGAGGATAGTGAGGCCTCTGACTGGCGCTCATCCTCTTTCTTCTAAACGCTCACCTCACATGTTTCTCACAGGAGTACTTGGTGCGTGGCCCATCTCAAAAATACCCATGTTTTTTTAAATGGCAAATGGGGAAAAGGTAGCAGACAGTGTGCAAGCTATGAGAAGAAAAAGCAAGGTGGGATTCTGAAGATGCTGAACTAGCCTGACCTGTTGGTTCTGAGGAACCATAGAGGAACAAAAAAATTAGCATTTTTATTTTATTTATTTTTGACTGTGGGGTGTATGTATCTGGAATAGTCCCAATTTAAAGCAGAGAGTATCCAGACTACAGCTGTTGCTGCTTCTCCAAGTCTCCATCTCTCACTTCCTCTCAACCCCATTGCCTTGGAACCTAGATTTCATGAAAAAGGGCTCTTAAGGCATGCAGCCAGGGTGATGCTGAGACCTGGTACCTGAGTGAGAGAAATGAAAACACCAGATATATCAACCTTAGTTTCTCATTGCCTCATCCTCTTCCCTAAACCTCCAGGGCTGGTGGATTACAATTTCTTCTTCAATAAGGGCACATTTGAGGAGCTGATTGGTGGGGTGAGGAGTGGTCAGTTTTGGTTTCTAAAACCTATAAGACCTCACTCTGGTTTCATCTTCCATCCCCAAGCTCCATCCTGAGCTCTTCAGTACCTGTGAAATGGAGTCTTGCCTTCATCTTCTGCCATCATTGTTGCTGAACAGAACCAACCACTAACTTTAAGAAGTGGAAGCTCATGGCTCGAAGAAGCAAATGAAAAGAATAATTAACAATTCCACAGAAATCAAAGGTATTAAAAATGACATGTCAAGAATTTACAAACAACATTTTCCTCCTTCTTGTTTGCCTCATCAAGCCTGGATATAAAGGTTTGTACCCAGTTTTATTGTAACTTGTTAGGAAATGTTCTGTGGATATACCCGGGAGATGGACTATTGGCGGCTGGGGTGGGGGGGTGAACAGCTCGAGAATATTCAACAGCTTCTTCTGGCCTTTGGGGGCAGCCACACACATGTGTACATACACTTAGACACATACACATATAATTGCTGTGGGAGCCCCTTCTGCTCCTTCAGCCAAGAGCCTTTAAGATACCAGCCCACTTGGGTGTGGTCTCTTTGGCTTGAAAAAGCAGCGGTAGCCATACACTCCCTCTCTTGCTTTGGACTCGGCTTCCGGGTACCAGATTCTTTTCCTGGTCATGCAGAGGGCTGTTGTCTAGGATGGTGATCTGTAAGTTTTTCCTTTAAATAAATAACCCTTTTATTAATCATAATTCCAAACTAGTGTGGGATTGTTTTGTGACTTACTCCATTATATAATTATGAATAAAAAAATCTTTAAAAGTATGAGTGGTGCAGGAAAATTGTCTATATTCTGTCAATTATGTTTTCAATAAATGCTGATTGGCCAGTAGCCAGGCAGGAAGTATAGGTGGGACAACCAGACAGGAAGTAGAAGTGGGACAATGAGAACAGGAGTATTCTGGGAAGAAGGAAGCTCTTTCCCCAGTCCTGTCCAGACACCAAGGAAGCGGGATGTGACCTGCCCCACTGAAGAAGGTACTGAGCCATGTGGCTGACATATACTAGAATGATGGGCTAATGTAGGTTGTAGGAGCTGATACGAAGCCTGAGCTAATGGGCCAATCAGTTTATAACTTGTGGAGACCTCTGTGTGATTTTCTTTGGGGGCATAATGGCTGTGGGAATGGGGCAGGACAGAAACCCCAATAAGCAGGCCCTCATGTTACATATGAGAATATTGATAACAATGGCAACTAGAAGCATAGATTTGTTAGTTCAAGGTGATAGCAAACTGGGAGATTGGCTTGAGGAAATCATTTTAAAAGTAGAACATATGTAGATGTTGTGTAGAAGCTTCCTCCAAGGCTGAAATTTTTCATCCTGAAGGGAAGCTCCTTCAGCTGGAAGATAACCAACACAAAATAGTTCCAGGAAGTTCCCGAAACTGACCAGATTCACCAGGCGCTTCTCTCCCAAGGGTAAATGATAAAGACTGCCAAGAGTCACTTTCAGACAAACCAAGATACAAATAAAACACTCAGACCAGACCAGTTGCCTGGAAGAGGCAGAAACCAACCAAACTGCCTGGAAGAGGCCTAAACAAACTGAGTCATTTGGAAAGTACACTCTCTAACCCGTTGAGATGCCTGCAGGCTGTGCAGTTTGCTCCAGGTTCCCAACTTTTTGTGAACTGTCACCCATCCTGGGGTGGATGTTGGTGATGCAGTTGTCTTTCAGTCATTTCTGCTCCTGTAAACAACCCCTCACCTACATTCCTGTAAATAACTCCAGCAAAGCTCATTGGTTCACCAAGCTGATGTTTGATAGTATCTGGACTTTGTTCTGTCATTGGCTTCCTATTTGGAGTGAGTAGATGTGCGTGTTCCATCTCCCCAGAAAAAGTCTTGTTTACACAACAATAGTCAATAAAGAAAAGCCAATGATAGTCCTATTTTTTTTAAAAATAGGGAAGAGGAAATATTTAAGAGAATAATGGGAGATAATTAATAAAAGGTAAAAGTTCAAAGATTGAAAATACCCTTAGAAGAAAATAAAATAAAGAAAATCATTTGGACACATTATATTGAAATTTCAAACACTGAAGACAATTAAAAAATGTAAAAGCTTTCAGGAAGAAGCAGTAAGACCAAGACAGAGAGTTGGCAAAAGATATCAACTACAAATTTACCAAGTTGCCCATGGTGCAATACTGACAAAACTGTAAATGGAGTAACCAACTTCTCTCTTCATTGCATTTGAAACCTGATCCCAGGATGAAATTTACACCTAAAAACTGTAAACAGGGTCAAAACCCATGGCTAGGGAGGGCATAGACTCTACTATAGAACTTATTGATATTTATTTTGTAAGTGGTCATTAAAGGGGCTCTAATAAGCCCAAGCATGGCAAACATGGCTCTGGCAGGCCTCGCCCTTTCCCCATCCCCTCTTCCTTGCTAAAAGTCATTAGATTAAACCTTTAGAGCTAGTTACCAATGTCTTTTACCTTATTTGACCAATACCTCCTCCTGAGGCTGACCACTAAGGTCTAGCTATCAAAGTATTAAGGTCCAGAAATCAAAAGCTCGCTTTTGACTACCCTAATTAACATTCCCAATCAAAATTAAGCATGTCATCCTAACACAGAATTTCTCCATTTTCTTTTAAAAACTGCCATTTACACACTTCTGTCCCTCTAGAGTAAGTATTCCTTCCCCCTCTCCCTTGTTTTGTTTCTCCCCTCCTCATTCCTTTCCCTTCTCCCTTGTCCTCTTTCTCCTGTCTTTGTCTCTTATTCCCTGCCCTTTGCTCTGGTGGAGAAAACAAACCTCCTTTGTGCTAAGAACTTGGTCGTAGGTGTCTTGTGCTGACTTTGGGGTCCTCTCAGTTATGTTGTCAAATGGCTTTCTAAATATTTGTTTATATCTATAGATGAGTTCTGCTCCCTATTTCACTCAAAGAAGCTGCCTATTGCAGTGTTAGTGCAGAGACTGTCACTGTGCAGAGGAAGTGGAAAGAGCCAGAGGATAGAGCAGTGCTGTGAAATGGATATGTCTGTTGAACATGTGAACTCATAGCAGCTGTCCAAGACCTGCATAAGATCAAGCCAGTTAAGAGATTCCATCATGGAGGAGGGAGTTGTTCCTGAGGCCCTGGCAGTTGATGGCTGTTGGGGCACGGAGAGTCACTTTTCTTTATCCTACATCATTGGTAGGTTCCCCCTGCCCCAGCAAATGACCCTACACTTAAGTGTGTATGGGCAGCACTACTTGACTCAGTGTAAGAAAGAAAGATGTGTACTTGGTTTCAAAAAGAGGGCATGAAGTTGGGAGGGAGACTGAGTGGTGAGCTCCCAGAGAGGTATGAAGGGGTGTGAGGGAGGCATACGTGATCAAGGTACATTGTGTGTATACATGCATGAAAATTCCAAAGAATAAACACAAAGGAACAACAATGGTTTTAAAATTTTTCAGCAGCAAGCGAGGATGTATGAAGACCATGGAGAAATGTTACCAAATTTTTGAAAATCCATAATTTCGTATCCAGTTGAATGTTCACGCAAACAGGAAGACATGCTAAAATGCTCTAAAACATGCAATTTTGAACGCTTGTCACACAAACAACCATATGTAGAAAACTTCCAGTGAAGCAAATGAGAGGATGGTGCAAGAGATATGTCATGTCAAGTGACCAAATGCCTTTGTAAATTTCTTATCATTCTTAAAAAACAAATTGAGAGACCAAAGAAAAGAGGAAGTGAAAGCATGTCCAAAAAGGCCAAAAATTGAAAGTCTTGATGAGATCCCCATGGGTAACAGGTAAGGGATAGTGAAAGTACATTGAAGATCTTGTTTTATATGAGTGAAAATATGGACAACTTTATAGAACATAATCCAAAGGAGAAAAAGAGCATAGGGACATGTAGAAAATTGATGTCATGCTAGAGTAAAAGGAATGGTTATATTAATAACCATTTCATATATAAGCCAGCCAACTCATCAAATAAAAACTAAATCCACATATTTGCTCTTTACTACACACATTCTAAAACAATATATATTTTAAAATATGATTTAAATGTTTAACCGAGAAAGAATAAGTAGAGCTGCTGTCAACTCGATGAGACACAGAATCACCTGGGATGTGAGCCTCCCAGCACATCCATGAGGAGCATCGTGATTCTGTGGACTGAGGTGAGAAAATGAGGCCTCTGTGGGTGGCGGAATTCTGGACTGTGCAAGCACAGAAACAAAGCAGAGCATCATGGGGAGCATTTATGGCTCTCTGTGCAGCTGCTTCAAGCGCCTGCTGCCTGAACTTCTCCTCCACGATGAGCTGTACCCTGTACCCTGGAACTGCGAGCCAACAGAAACCCTTTCTTCCTTATGGGCTTTTATTTCATCACAGCATCAGGGAAAGACGCTAAGACAGTTACTATTATCAGATAGCATGAAGGTTACAAACTTTATACCAAAAATAATGAAGGACTAAAATGAGGGAGAAAGAAAGGTCACAGCTCAACAGAATTTTAATAAATTTATTTTAATAGTTTTTTAATTTAGCACACTGAACTTATCCAATGGTACATGATAATTTGAATATTAGAAAGGCTATAAACATAATTCATCCTATAAACTAAACATTACCGGTAAATAAGAGAAAAAAAGAAATTAGGGGCTTAATGACTGGGAAAAAAGAGATTTAAAAAATTGCCCTTTTTTCTTTTTTAGCAGAGGGTATACTTTTTTTCTTAGAAAAAAATTCCATGGACTGGAGAGATATCTCAGTGGTTAAGACCACTTGTTACTCTTGTAGAGGATATGGGTTGAGTTCCCAGCACCCAAAAAGTAGCTAAGAACCATCCAGAACTCCAGTTCCAGGGGTTCCGACATCCTCTTCTGACCTCCCCAGACATCATGTAAGCACATGATAGACATACATGCATATGGGCAAATCACCAGTACACATAAAATAAAAGTAAAATTACTTTTTAAAAGTTTTAAAGAAAAAGAAATTTACTCACAATCCATTAGAAGTCACAGTATTTGTGTTTTTTTTTGTTGTTGTTGATGATGGTGGTGTATTTATTTATTTATTTTGGTTTTTCAAGACAGAGTGTCTCTGTGTAGCTTTGAAGCCTGTCCTGGCACTCGCTCTGTAGACCAGGCTGTCCTCAAACTCACAGAGATCCACCTACCTCTGCTTCCCTAGTGCTGGGATTAAACACATGCACCAACACCACCCAGCAAGTTATAATATTTGTACCACATTTTCTTTATCCATTCCCCAGATGAGGGACATCTAGGTTGTTATACAATGGAATATTACTCAGTTGTTAAAAAAATAACACCATGAAATCTGCAGGCAAATGGATGGAACTAGAAAAAAAAATCCTGTGTTACATAACCCAGACCCAGAAAGACAAACATGGTCTGTACTCACTTATAAGTGGACATTAGCTGTGAAGGATAACCATGCTACAATCCACGGGCCCAGAGATTAACAAGGAGGTCTCAAGGGGACGGGTGACGACTGGGAAGGAGGGATTAGGTCATGGGGTAGAGGGAGACAGTACTGAGAGAGACTGGAATTGGGGGACATTTCAGGGAAGAGGTGCAATGGAAACTCCCAAGAATCCATGAACGTTATCCATCTTCTATAACCAGGCAAGGCTTCCAGGGCAGGGGTTGAGACCCCAACCTAGCCACAAAACCTTTGCTCTACAATCTGTCCCGCCTGCAAGATGTGCTGAGAGAAAGGTGACGTAGAACTGTGGGAGTGGCCATCTCAGGACCTGTCCAACTTGAGACCCACGCCACAAGAAGGAACCCACGCCTGACACTGCCTAGAGGGCCTGGAACCAGAGTCTAGATAGGCCAGAGGCCTAGGATAGAACCAAACACAGCGGGGGTTGGAGGGGGGACATCAACGACATGATTCCTAATGATACTCTACTGTACTCACAGATCGGAGTCCAGCACAGTCATCCTCAGAGAGGCTTCATCCAGCAACTGATGGCAGCAGATACAGAGAACCATGGCCAAACATTTTGTGGAGCTCAGGGCATCCTGCAGAAGGGGGGCGGGTAGATTGTAGGAGCCAAAGGGGTGAAGAGCCCCACGAGAATACAGCCCACAGAATCAACTAAGCAGGGCCCATAGGGGCTCACAGAGACCGAAGTGAGAATCAGCGAGCTTGTGTGGGGATGACCTAGGTCCTCTGAATATATGTTATGGTTGTTTATCTTGGTGATCTTGTGGGACTCCTAACAGTGGGACTGGGGGTTGTTTCTGACTCTTATGCCTGCTTTTGGGACCCTTTTCCTTCTACCACGTTGCCTCGTCCACCCTTAATATAAAAAGATGTGCCTAGTTTTATTGTAACTTGAGATGCCATATTTGCTCCATATCCCTGGGAAGCCTACCCTTTTCTGAAAGGAAATGGAGGAGAAGTGGATCTGGCATAGAAGGGAGGTGGGAGGGGAGGGACTGGAAGGAGAGGAGGAAGGGGAAACTGAGTTCGGATGTAATATATGAGAGAAGAATAAAGAAACAAGAAAGGCAACAGTAGAGTGGATGATTATAAAATTTATTTGAAAAAGACAATTGCGTCTGCACAACAAGCAACTAGAAAACATTATTTTAAAGGGTGGCATCTTTTGTAGAAATATCAGAAAATATCAAATCCAAGAGAAAAGTCAGGTACCAATGTTAGGCAAGACTTCTATGAGAAATAGAATATGTTATTGGAGATTCAAGGACAATTTTCATTCCTTCCTCTGTGAAGTTTCATGCTTTCATTTGGGATCATCTTGCTTTACCTTGAGGAATTTTTTGTCATTGCTTAATGTGTTGTTTGACACACAGATTCCAAAAAAAACCTTTTTAAAATGGAAATGGCTTTATTTTTAAAGAATATTTTTTGTTGGGAATCAAGGCCTTTTTTCATTTTGTTGTTTTTGTTTTCAAGACAGGGGTTCTCTATGTAACAGTCCTGGCTGTCCTGGAGCTCGCTTGTAGACCAGGCAGGTCTCAGACTCACAGAGATCCACCTGCTTCTGCCTCCCAACTGCTGGGATTAAAGGCATGCACCAACACCACCAGGTTGCCAATATTTTTAAAATGTGCATGTTTCCTGGTATGTTTACATTCATGAATGCTGTTTCCTCCTTAGACTGTTGGAGACTTGGTGAGCTTCTTCTCTTTATGAACTATTTTTTATTACTATTTTTAGAGACATTTTGACCAGTATCAATTCAAATACTACTTTTGCCTTATACTCTCCTCTCTTTAGTTGGAACCTTTGGCTCTATCTCTTATGATATTTTTCTAAATCAATTCACAGGCCAGTTGTAAATGATGGTATTTTTATTCATGCTCGCCATCTTATTTTTTTTATTCTTGTGTTTATATTCTTCTTTGGGTATATCTGTTGTCTTGTTTTGAAATTAAATATGTTGTCTTCTATTGGACCAATAGTCCTTATAAATTAACTCCAGAATGTGATTCACATCTGAGTTTAGGAGTCTACCTATTTTTTCCTCTTAGTTTGCAGTTACTTGTTCATTATTGTTAGTGTGCCTTTTAAGTTTTGATGTAATACTGAACACTGTAGATGTGAATTTCAGAAACTTTGGGGGATCTTATTTTTATATAAAGAAAATGGAATTTGTTTCTGCTGGGGAATAGGTGAACAATGAGCACACAGCCTGGTTTTAGACTTTGTGAGACATTGTCCCCTTCAGTCCCTCTTCACCTCCAGCAAGGCCCTTGCCCTGTAATTGTGCCATTCCTCTCTGGGCTGTGGCTCTTCATGAGCTTTAACAGAATGCCCACGTGATCTACTAGGGTCCTTTGCCATGAGAGAACTTACACTCTGTCTTCTGGGCCTGAAATGCCTCCTGCTATTGGCAGCTTGGCTCCGCTTAGAAGATTTCTTTACATGTGTATCTCAGGAACTGGACAAAACTAAAGAGAAATTTCAGGCAGATGTCTAGGAACTGCTTCTCTTCTCTCTTCTCTTCTCTTCTCTTCTCTTCTCTTCTCTTCTCTTCTCTTCTCTTCTTTCCTCTCCTCTTCTCTTCAGAATTTACCCTTCTGGCCTACCTAGCCCTTCAGAACTCCTCCCTCTTCTCCTCAGCCCAGCCAGCCTGCTCCTCCCTCGGCTCCCCTGCTTGGGTTTTATTTCCCCACAACTGAAGTGGAAAGGGGGAAGAAAGAGGAAAGAAGAGACCTTGTGAGCTTCCCATGACTCAAGCATAGTAATGCCCAACTTCCGCCTGATTGGCCCCCTTCCATGCTTTCACTCTGTTACCTCATAGACTTTGACCAAGTTTAACAGTTGGTTTTCATAAGAGGAATAGTCACGGCTAGAACTAGAAGTTTGGAAAACCACACACACACACACACACACACACACAAAACAACTTGACACTGTCTTGCAAAAGTGAGCATTTATGGACATTATGAGCTACACTCACATAACAGTGCTTCAAAGAGCTCCTTACATGTGTAGACCAGAAATATGAAAAATGAGCATACACAGAATGACTGCATATGCCAACAAGCTTTTAGAAATCCACTCAACAGGAGAATTGATCAGTATGCTACTGGGCATTCTCACAAAGCGACAGTAAAGTTAAGTGAACTGTAAGAAGCAATGTAGGTGAATGAGTCTTCACAGTACAATCCTGGTTTAAAAGGGACAATATCTGAGAGCCAATTGCTCACGAGGTTCTTTATACAATGTTAAGAGCAACATTAATAAGACATGCTTTAAAATAAATGCAAGCAGGTAAGAAAGAAACTATGTAGAAAAGGAAAGCAAGGAATGAGAAATACATAGTCCATATCAGCAGATTCTTTGGGCAGGAGTGGAATAGAACACATAGGTTCATGTGGTCAAAGACCTAATTTTCACACAGAAAGATGTTTTGTGAGTGTTTACTAAATTAGCTAAGTAAATTAAAGTCTACATATGCAAAAATTGTGACTAACTTAGTCTTAAGTTCCTGTGTCTGTGTGTGTATTCCTATGTACAGGTACATATATGCAATGTATATTTCAAACTGCAGACCTCACACACCAAGGCCCTGAAGGTGGAGGTTTTTAGTAGTAGAGCCATCTGAGTCAGAATAATTTGATGACCTTTACTTCATTGCCTTTGAAGACCTACATAGTTCCTTAAATGTGTTTTGAAGACCATGGGCAAAATCACTAACTGCACTGCTCAGATACCTTGACATTAACCAGAGTCAGGCACATGGCTTCTGTAGGAGTAGTAGCCTAATTAACCCCTCAGCCCCACTCTTCCTTATAGTCTCCCACCTTAGCTTTCCAGGACTGTGAAGTGCAAGGTTGACCAGAGGCATTTGCTATGTCATTTCCTCTGGAATCGGGCCTTTAGATGATTTCTGTCTGCAGAAAATAGAAGTAGCTTTGTATTGTCACTACACCCTGACTATGAACATTCATGACCTGCACATTCACACTTCCCCTGGGCTTTTGTCCATACCGTCCTGTCTACAATGATCGTGTTCACATTTTGTTGACATTTTACTATTTTCAAT
Organism: Ondatra zibethicus; assembly: GCA_004026605.1. Lineage (NCBI taxonomy): Eukaryota > Metazoa > Chordata > Mammalia > Rodentia > Cricetidae > Ondatra > Ondatra zibethicus. Next base: position 14,197 of record PVIU01002708.1, on the reverse strand, counting down.
CTCAGTTCCTTTTCACTCATTTGCCTCTGTCTCTCTCTCTCTGTCTCTGTCACCATCTCTCTTTCTCTCTCTCTCTCTCGTGTGTGTGTGTGTGTGTGTGTATGTGTGTGGTACTGTGTGTTAATGATGTGTGTGAGCTGATGTTCATATGTGTGAGTTCAGGCACACATGTACCATGGTGCAAGCATGGAGGTGGGAATCCAATCTCATATTCTGGCCCTCGCATTCTATTGTAAGAGGAGGGGCCACTTGTTGGTTCCCGGCTTTCAGCCCAGAAATAATCACACAGAAACTGTATTATTTAAATCACTACTTTGCTCATTAGCTCTAGCTTCTTATTGGCTAACACTTATATCTTAATGTAACCCATTTCTAGTAATCTGTGTCTTGCCACGTGGCTGTGGTTTACTGGGTAAAGTTCCGTCTGGCTCCGTTGGGGTTACATGGCTTCTCTCTGACTCGACTTTTTCTCTCCCAGCATTCAGCTTAGATTTCCCCCCGCCTAGCTCTGTACCCTATAGCTCTGCTATAGGCCCAAAGCAGTTCCTTTATTTATCAGTGGTAATCACAGCATACACAGGGAAATCCCACATCATTCTATATTTTATGACACCGGTCTCTTCACTGTTTCCCCACCGTGTGCTTCAGATTAGCTGTCCAGGAGTTACCAGTACTCGTCCAGGAACACAAAGATCACAGATATGTGTGCACCCAGCTTTCCTATGGCTTCTCAGTATTTAACTCACCATGCTTTTGTGGTAAGTACTGAGCCATTCCTGCTGCTCCTCAGTGGCCATTTCTTTGAATAGCTGGGAAGAAGAAATAATGGTTTAAATATGAAATATGCCCCAAAGCCTCGAGCATTGGGGCCTTGGTGCTGGCTGGTGAGAAGTGGTTTGTTCCTGGGGGCTCTGACCAAACCAATGTGTGCATCTCTTGATAGATTCGTAATATCTTGGCATTATGGGAATAGGAAAAGGTGGAGCCTAATTGGCAGAGCTGGACCTCTGAGGCCTGACTCTGTAAAGAAGTGTCTTGTTTTTAGTTGTAGTGTCTTCGTCCGAGTCCCCATCCTACCCGCCCCTTCCTACCACACACATTTCCTGGATTTGAAGAGTTAAGTAGTTTTCTCTACCACACAATCGTGACACCATGGTGTTCTGCCTCAATTTAAGCTTACAGTATTCTAGCAAGTGAACCAGGAATGAAATCTCTGGAACAACAGACAAAACTGAAAACCCAAAACAACTTTCCTCTTTGAGGTAGTTTCTCTTGGGTGTTTGTCACAGTGATGGGAAACCCAGCTGACACACACATGGAGAACAAAGCCAGGCATGGAGCTTGCCAATTGCCTCTCAGTAACAAATGGAGGCTTGGTTACGGAGGTGTCCTCTGGATCAGAGGGACCAACCGAAATGGCTCTAAAACTCAGTCTCTGTCCCAGCCTCCCAGGCATGGTTGCTAGGCAGCAAGGTGTATGGACAGAACTCAGGTTTTGGAATTAAACCAACATGGGTTAAATTCTTGATCCCTCTTTCCCAATGTATCAAGTGTTTGGGAATTAAAATATTATTTAATAAGCGAACCATTTACAAACAGTGCAGATGGTTCTGCCCACTATTTCATTAAGCTAGTAGATGTGATCCAGCAGCCAGGAGACGACACACTGGAACCTGGGGCTCACACAGAACCACACAGTCTGCACTTCGGCAACAATCTGAAGGATTTCCAGGCACTTTTGAATATGAACAACTTTTTAAAAAAATATCTATTTATTTATTTATTTATTATGTATACAATATTTGTCTGTGTGTATGTCTCCAGGCCAGAAGAGGGCACCAGACCTCATTACAGATGGTTGTGAGCCACCATGTGGTTGCTGGGAATTGAACTCAGGACCTTTGGAAGAGCAGGCACTGCTCTTAACCACTGAGCCATCTCTCCAGCCCGAACAACATTTTTTAAAACTTATTTTAAAATTTAAACCTTGGGTGAGAGACTACTCTACTTTTGCGAATGAGAAGCATTCTCTCGGCCTCTTTGAATTCAGATTTCCTCATCCTTAGATATGCTTAGAAAGAATGCATTATTCCAAATAAAGAAACGCTATCTCCTATTGTCACAGTTCTCTGCTGTTATATCGGAACATCATAGTTCAGGGAGTTTTTGAAGAAAAGAAGTTTAAGTAGAGCTCAGAAAAATTATCTTCCATTCTGTAAGCTGCTCACCCTGCTGATAGTTTCCTTTGCCTGGCCAAAGTTTGAATATCATGTAATCCCACTTGTGAGTTCTTAAACTGTTTCCTTGGTTATTTGGCTTCTATTTAAAGTTCTTGTCTCTACCTGTGTTTTGAAGTGTATGCCTTGTTTTCCTCTAGTACGGGGCTTCTGAACCTTCCCACTGTCGAGACCCTTTTATACAGTTCCTCATGTTGTGGTACTCCCCACCTGTGAAATTATTTCATTGCTAGTTCATAACTGTAATTTTGCTATTGTTATGAATCGTAATATATATTTTTATACATATGATATCTGATGTACAATCCTATGTGACCCCCAAAAGGGTTGGAACCTGCAGATTGAGAACCTCTTCTCTAGTAGTTTTATTGTTTCACATTTTAAATTAAGGTCTTTGATCTCCTTTAATTGATTTCTGCTCAAGGGAAGAGATAAATATGCAATTTCATTCTCTAATGGGTATATTCAGATATACCGGCACCATTTATTAAATGGGCTTTTTTCCCTTCAGGGCATATTTCTTATGCATTTATTTATGGCATACATATGGAGAGCAAAGGACAACTTGCAAGAGTTGGCTCTGTCCTAACACCATGTAGGTTCTAGGCTTTGAACTCAGGTTGTAAGGCTTGATAGCAAACACTTTTACCTGATGAGTGACCTCACTAGCCCCAAGGTGTGTTTTTGATACTTTTCCCCAAAAGTAGGGGGTAATGGCTGTATGGCTTTGTTTCTAGACCCTCTCCAGTTGTTCTATGAATCTGCTTCTGTCCTAGTGCAACGATGTCTTTGTCACTGTGGCACTGTAGTATAGTTTAAGGCTAGATATTATAATCTCCCTGCTGTGTTCTTCCTGAGTAACAAATTATAGAAATGGCCCCTTAAAGGATGCTGAGTTCTTTTTACTTGGGATTGTTTTGGCTATCCATGGTTCTTGTGTTACTGTATGTATTTTTGTGGTTTTTTTTTCTAGTTCTGTGAAGAATATCACTGGACAGTAGGAATTACATCGAGTCTGTAAATTACTTTAGGTAGTCCCGTTCACACAATACTGAATCTGTATTCAGATACAGGAACATGGAAAGTCCTTACATCACTGGTGTCTTTCACCTCCTCTCTCAAATTTGTTCCCGGACGTTTTTATTTCTTTTATTTATTGTGAATGAAATATTTTCCCTATTTTTCAGAAAGTTCATTATTAATATATAAAAAGTTATTGATTGTCATATGTCAACTTTGTATCCTGCAACTTTACTGAAGCTGTTTATTAGATATAAAAGTTTTTCTGGTATAATCTTAATGTATAGAGTTGTACCAGCTGCAAGTTAAAATACTTTTTTCTAATTTTTTATCTCTTTCACATCCTTCTCTTGTCTTATTGATATAGCTAAGACTTTGAGTACTATATTGAATAAGCATGGAAAAAGTGGCCATCCCTGTCTCACTCAAGATTTTAGAGGAAATGGCTCAACCTTTCCCCTTTCTGTATAATGTTAGCTATAGGTTGTCATATACAGCCCTCATTATGTTGAGTTACTTTCAGTTTGTTCATAGTTTTTCAAGACATGATTTCCATGAAGCCATGTTGGGCTTTGTCAAAAGTCTTTTCTAACTCTGTTCATGTGTTCTCTTGTCTCTAAAGACAATTGACATTGTGCATCCATTTACTTGGTTTTATATTGACCATGCATCCCTGGAGTGAAAGTAACTTGGTTAAGTTGCATGCTTTCCTTAACGTGTTCTTGACTTTGATTTGCAATTCTTTTGTCATTGATTTTTGAGAGCATGTTCAACAGGGAAATTAATCTGTCATTTGTTTTTTGATTCTACCAGTTTTGGTATGAGGGCAATGCTGGCTTTATAGGATAAATTTGCTATTTTGTGGATCAGTTTAAAAGTGTTGGTATTGAATATTTCTTAAAATCTTTGTAATATTTGGAATTTAGAAAAAAAACCACAAAAATAAACACCACAAACACCACCACCACCACCAATCAATACATTGGCCAGTGAACTTATCAGACAAATCTTAAAAGAAGAAATATGAAGAGTTTTTTTTTTTTTAATGTTCGGCATCCTTAACCATCAGGGAAATGCAAATTCAAGCTACTTTGAGATTCAGTCTCAACCCAGTCATAACGACTATCACCAGGAAAACAAAGGACAACAAATGCTAGAAAAGATGTAAAAGAAAGGGCTCTGTCACTGTTGGAATGAGTACAAGTGACTGCAGCCACCATGGAAGTCCAGGTAGCATTGGCTCCAAAACAAAAATAACAAACAAAATAAACCAATTAGAATATATCTACCTTGTGAGCAATGATGCCTCTTGATGCATGTTTGAACAGGGCTCTGTGTTCAAACACAGAGTGCATGCATGGCCACTTATTGCTGCCCTACTCACAACAGGAAAGCGTTAAGGCAGCCGAGATGTCCATAACTTGATAACTCGGTAATAATTTTATTCCTCCATCAAGTAACATGAAGTTGTGAAATTTGCAAGAAAATGGATAGAACTGGAAAATATTTTTTTGATTGAGGTAACCCGGGCTCAGAAACACAAACCCTACACATTCTTTCTCATGTGCAGATCCTAGCTCCCAATTTTTGTATTATACTTGTGTGTTTATGTGGGAGTGTGGGAATGGGTGTGGACAGAGGGCATGAAACTAGAAAGGGCCCACGAGAGAAGAAAAAGAGTCTTAAGGCAGAAGGATAGTGTGGCGGGGGGCAGAAGGGTACAAGTGGTAGACAGATCAAATGATGGGGGAGATGAGCAAGGTGGGGGAAACGCTGACCAAAGCTGAGTGTTATAAAATTGTCCTAAGGATGTCTGTTACTATGCTAACTTGGAATGTCAGGGACAGAAAGCCTGCTGCTGTAGAAGACTTCCAACACTGCATCACAACATGGCAGAATGTAAAACTCAAATGCATGTAAAAGAGGCCATGAGAGCCAGCTGAACTCACTCTAGAACAATTCACTCTAGGAACTGGCTTGCTTCTGCAGCAGTAGCATTGGTCCATTCCTTAGGGCCCTACCTCTGTAACCAAATCACCTCATAAGGTCCACCTTTCAGGACTGTTCTATTGGCAACTAAAGTCCCAAAGTAGAAACTTCTGGAAGACACAGGCCAAACATTAAGCCTGCCATCTCTTTGCTTTCTCCCTCTGAAGGACTGGAATTTACACTCCCCCTTCCCCCCCGCCCGGTCCCCCTTCCCCCATACCCCCCACCCTTCCCACTCCCACGCAGTGCAAGTGAAGGCAGAACTTCTTTGTTACCAGCAAATTACACAACAAAGAATACAAAGGACAGGACCTCAGTGCTAGGTCAAAAAGGTCACCTATCTCCTGCCTTTGGTGGTAGGGAGGTCGGAGATTGAGCCAACATCACAAGCAAGGAGGAGCATTACCCTGATGCCACCATGCTGGAAGGGAGCTTCGGTGATAGAGAAAGGTCACTTTCTAGTTTTCTAGTCTGAGCAGAGAGGCAGTGTAAACTTCTATGACTGGAAATACTTCCCGATGAGTCTAATCTACAGCTGTAATCCTCCAACCTGTGCCTCTTCCAGTCAAGGCACAGGCATCCTGAAGTAGAAGCAATCTGACTCTTTTATGGGCTTTTGGATTCCTGGTACAGAAAATAAGTTTACTCCTGGTAAACTTATTTTGTGTCTCTGAGTTTTGGGATAGTTTTCCAAGTGTCAACAGAAGTTGAGTATAGGAACTTTGAGCAATGAACAAATTGTATTTGATGTTCCAGGTACAGCCTGTTCCAGTGCTGTTGGATGCCTGGCCTTGTAGCCTTTAGACAAACTTTTGTTTCGTGGGTTTACAATTTCCCTTTAGATATACGTGCCCAAGTCACTCGAATGGTTATCATAACAACCAAATAGGATAACGGATGTGAAAGCACTCTGGAAGTTGGAATGCTCTGTACAAATCAAAGAGGTTACTACATGTATATGATACCTGGTTGTGAAGGATTCTGATTGAGGAGCGTTCTATTAAGAATCCTGTAGCAGTTAGTATCTGAACTCCTAACACCAAAAATTCTTGGCTTGAGGCCTCAAATTAATCCCTTGTTAGAGATCATTAAATCCAAGTGTTCATCAAACAAGACTTTACTATATCTATTGTAAGATAGAATGGTTGAATGCAGTGTGTTTTGTCGGGGACAGGAATGGAAAAAACAAATTTAGAGCAATCAGTCCAACTGTCAAACGAAACCCTGTTTTATTTGGATGTTGAACAATGGACAGAATGACAGAATATACCAGGAGCTTTCTGTCTGCTGTTTCCACAACTCCCTGGAACGAGAGTGGAAAGAGAAGAGAATTAGTATGCTTTTAGAGTCTACAGTGTGCCAGGCGCCAGGCCAGACTCTATACATATGCCATCTCACTGGACCCTCACAGTGGCTCTACAAGATGACTTTACATCGTCTGCCTTTCCCAATGAGGAAACAGACATTTGTGTCGATTGTCTTGGCCAAGTTCATCTCTGTAGCAAGGCAATAGCAAAGCCGAGGGTTAGTGATGTTATCCCATTTTGCCAGCCCCAAGTATATTTTCTCCCTTGAATCATTTCTCTACTCACGTTACTAAAAATCAGAAACAAAAACAAAACAAAACAAAAAACAAAACAAAAAACAGTTACTCTGCTCAAGTATTTGCCTGTTGGTTCATGGAAATCTTATTCTATCAGTTTGTTCTAAAGTCTCATAGTGAAATAAGTGATATCTCATTTACACAGGACTTCAGTGTTTACAAAGTGTATTCACATATTTTATTTCTTGATCCTTAACAGTCCTATCAAGAGGGCATGTCTGAGAGCCAGCATCATACAGATGTTCAGCAAGGGAAGGGTCTGTGCTTTATTTGCTGTCACATAAAGACTTTCTTTCTATCATGCTCAGGGTGTCCACAGAATGGCCTCTTCACATCCTTGACTATATCATAACAAAACACACGCTTTTGTGGGAAAGAGTGCAACTATTAATCTATTTTCAGAATCACTCCTAGATGCCTGCAGTTGCTCTGTGGTTGACTTCCTGTTGCCCCGTGTTGGGTAGTTATTTCATGTCTGGTAGAAAGAAGTTTTATCCTTCACTATCTGACCAAAGATGACTTTGAGCATCTGATCCTCCTCCTGCCCTTACCTCCAGGTTCTGGGAGAAGAAGTGTAAGGTGCCACATCTGACTTATGTAGTACTGGGGACTGAAGCCAGTGCTAGACAAGCACTCTAGCAACTGAGTTACCTCCTCAGCCAGGGAAAGTTCTAGAAGATACAGAATGGGCAATGTAACATGGGGCTTGCTTGTTGGGGTTTCTGTCCTGCCCGGTTCCCGCAGCTGTTTAGCCCCAAAGAAAATCACACAGAAGTCTCCATAAGTTATAAACTGATTGGTCCAATTGGCTCAGACTTCGTATTAGGTCTTATAACTTATATTATTCCATTATTCTAGTATATGTTAGCGACATGGCTTGGTACCTTTTTCAGTGGGGCAGGTCACATCTTGCTTCTTCCATGGTCTGGGGAAAGAGCTTCCTTCTTCCCCGAATACTCCTGTTCTCATTGTCCCACCTCTACTTCCTGTCTGGTTGTCCCACCTATAAGTCCTGCCTGGCTATTGGCCAATCAGTGTTTATTTAAAACATAATTGACAGAATACAGAATTGTCCCACACCACTTCCCCCTCTTTTTTTTTTAAACAAAGGAAAATATTCATAGTCCATTTTTTGGGAATGTGGGTATAGCATTCCAAGCTACTTCCTGCTGGTTGAGGGCACTGATAATCTTATGGGGACCTAAAGAAAATTTAGAATTATGATCAAGTCATGACTAGAGTATCCTGTGAGTCTTGATCATCTCAGGCAGCAGTCTTGAACCTGTTCTGGATGTAGAACTCTGACATCTGGGCCATCTGTTTCTACCAGAGATTTCTCAGATGGTCTTCCTTGATCAAACCTGATTTTTCTTAACTCAGAATGAATCCACAACCTCTCATTTCCTCTGAAAACAAAAGCAAAATCTCTTCTCCAAAGTAACATACATTTTGACTTCAATTTTGAAGTCAAGGTAATTTCAAAATACCTATCTTGGATTAATTCAGCAGCATTTATAAGCAAATATCTTTTAGCAGCTGTTTCTCCTTCCTCAGCATTCAAACAATCCAAAGAGAGAATAACATATAATATCAAGATTCTCTGTGTGTTTTTTTTTTTTCATTTTTACGTGGTTTTATTTTAACCTCTATTTCTCTTATTTTTACTTTTGGCTTTTTGAGACAGGTTCTCTGAATATCTTTGTCCTGGAACTCACTCGGTAAAGCAGGCTGTCCTTAAATTCACAGAGATCTGCCTGTCTCTGCCTCCCAAGTGCTGGGATTAAAGGTGTGTGCTACCACACCTTGAAGTCACAGAGATCTATCTGCTTGTGCCTCTGCCTCCCAGGCATTAGGATTAGGCGTGTGCCATCACACCCAACTACTCTCTTTCTTTCTTTTTTATTTTAAGGACTTTAACCTTTAGCCTGCATATATTTTCAACACACTGTAAAACATTTAGAGGTTTTCTTCCTCTTTGAATCTCTCTTTTTCTGACCACATGAGTCTTTAATTTACTAAGCAATATGGGTAAGATTAAAGCCGTGGCTCTGACGGCTGGTCCAGCCCATTCCTTTGCTTTCTGCAATTCCAGCTTCATGGTGGAGGTACCAGTTGTAGCCATGTTTATTGCCACAACTCTATGGTGTTTCAAGGTCCTTGCCAGCAAGCAAGCTGCAACAGTGTGCTCACAAACCACACTCAAATGCTCCATAGTCAGACCACCTGCCTAAAAGAGTCAGAGTTTGCCCTGGCAAGATGGCCCAGAAAATCGGCATTTTAAAACAGCACAGCTTTTTTCCTGCTATGACTGAAAACCAAAAAGCATGCGGTTGGCTTTTCATCAACACTCCATAGTTGGATTGCCTGTCTGAAAGAGTCAGAGTTTGCCCTGGCAGGATGGCCCAGAAAGCTAGCATTTTAAAATGGTGTAGCTTTTTTCCTGCTATGGCTGAAAACTGAAAAGCATGCAGTCAGCTTTTCATCAACACCATTTAAGTGTTCATGGCAGGACCTCTTAAAGAACTGCAGGGTTTTGCAGCTAAAGTTGAGTGAGGAAGCCTCTCTTAAATGAGAGCACTTGCTTGCCTCTAACAAGCAGAGCAGACCTGAGAAATTGCTGCTACCAAGGAGCCATGCTTTACTCTATTCTTTTCTGTCTAGAATTACTTCCCAAGCTCTGTCAGGCTTTATGTGGATGCAGTTGTCCACGTGGGCACCATTCTGTAACATGAGGCCATCTTGTTGGGGTTTCTGTCCTGCCTGGTTCCTGCACCTGTTTAGCCCCAGAGAAAATCACACAGAGGTCTCCATAAGTTATAAACTGATTGGCCCATTAGCTCAGGCTTCATATTAGCTCTTATAACTTATATTAGCCCATTATTCTAGTATATGTTAGCAACATAGCTTGGTACCTTTTTCAGTGGGGCAGGCTTCTTCCGTGGTCTGGGCAGGACTGGGGAAAGAGCTTCCTTCTTCTCAGAATACTCCTGTTCTCATTGCCCCACCTCTACTTCCTGTCTAGTTGTCCCACCTATAAGTCCTGCCTGGCTATTGGCCAATCAGTGTTTATTTAAAACGTAATTGACAGAATACAGAATTGTCCCACACCAGGGCAACTCTGTTCTTTCCTTGTTGTCTGATTCTCCTTGTGGCATAGATATTATCGTCAATCTGCTAGTTGTCCAAATTCATTAAGGAAGAAATCATTTTACCACATTGAAATCTATTTTGAAAAGATAATACAGGATAATACAAACTGCAGATCCACTTGATTGGGTGCTATTACTGTACTGGATGGTTTTCTGTCAACTTGACATAAGCTAGAGTCATTAGAGAAGGAGTCTCAGTTAAGGAAATGCCTCCGTGGGATCCAGCTGAAAGGCATTTTCTCAATTAGTGATCATTGGGGGAGGGCCCAGCCCATTGTGGGTGGTGCCATTCCTGAACTGGTGGTCTTGGGTTCTATAAGTAAGCAGGCTGAACAAGCTAGGGGGAGCAAGCCAAGAAGCAGTACCCATTCATGGCCTCTGCATCAGCTCTGCCTCTAGGATTCTGCCTTGTTTGAGTTCTTATCCTAACGTCCTTCAAGGATGAACAATGCTGTGGAAATATAAGCCAAATAAATCCTTTCCAACCCACCCTCCTTTTGATCTTGATATTTCATGGTAGCAATGAAAATTAAAGTCAAAATCCTAAGACAGTCACAACACACTGAGAGTCAAAGGATTAACGAATCGATGTGGGGAAGCAAGGCACGTCTTCTTATACAAGTGTCATCTTTGCACTCAGGAGCAGAGCTAGGATAGGTGTCCCAAGCTCAAGGCCAACTTGGTCCACATGTAAGCTCCAGGCCTGCTAGGCAACACTGTGAGACCTTGCCTCAAACAAATAAGCCAAAACAACAACAAAAGAACAAATGTGGATTGGGACAGCCTTCAATTCCCATTCTCCCAGTTGGCTCCAGTGTTACGAAATATGCACACATATAAGCTGGCAAAGTTTTCTTTATTTTTAAGATTTAAAACATAAATAGAAATTCTTGGTGAACATGAATCTATATCTGTGGGGGAAAAATCAAGCACACACACATAGGGAGTACATGTAAATATGTGTGAACTCAACACAAGGCCTGCGGCTTGCAAAAGTGCTGATTTCCCTGGTTTAATTTTGGATGGCAGTTGGAGAAAACTAGGTGAAGGGTGCAGCAAGCCTCTGTTGATTTGGCCTTGCAACTTCTGGTGCATCTACAATTATTTCAAAAATCCTGTAACCAAGAGAGCTAGCACTCCATGAGTCACTTGGTGGCCCTCTAAGAGACAACGGCCATAGCCACTCTGAGACCTGGAAGAGGTGGTCTCTTCTCTCAGACTCAGTCCCCTAATCTGGAAAACGGGCAGCTATTCATTCAGTTCTAAAATTCTGAGACTGTGTGTGCAGGCTTTTGAGTAGGAAGATATAACTGTTCCTTGGTCTGGGGTTAGCTACGTTCATCTCTTCCATATATAGTGCTCTTTCCTGAGAGTGGGATCCTTCACCTTTCCCCACAGACTCCTTCCAAGGGTTTCATACTAAGAAAAACATGGACTATTTGAAAGCAAAACATTTTAAGATTCATTTTATTTCTCTCTGTGTGTTTATGTGCACGTGTGTGTGAAGGTGCCCCTAGAGATCAGAAGAGGGGTGTCAGATCCCTTGGAGCTGGGGTTACAGGCATTTGTGAGTCACCTGATATGGGTGCTGAGATCTGAACACCGGTTCTTGGACAGAGTAGTGAGTGTTCATAACCACTGAGTCGTCCCCTGCCCTGAAAATGTTTCTATCAAGCAATTTGTACCCAGTGTCCCAGAAAGTGAGTGAAAGGGAGAGGTGACATTACCTGCTGGAGATGCTCACCTCTTCTGGGCCATGCAAGTGCATGCTAACTATTCGTTGCTTCTGTGACCTCTCCAGACTGCCCAAACTGCTAGCTGCATAGGTAATGGCCCTTCAGCTCCAAAATGGTAAGAGATTGTAAGGGGATTTGTGTAAGGCTCAGAGCTTGTTCAAAATTGTAATGTCTCCCTGATGTGGAAGAGGGAAGTTGTCCTCAGATGCATAGCAATTAAAAGCACAGAAAGCTTGGGGGAGGGGAGGGTTATGTCATTCCAGATTTGTGTACATCTCCTGAACCTTGGAAACTGCTCAGTTGGGAATAAATATTTATCTAGGATACAAGAACCAGAATGATCCTTACAATGTCTATGGGGTAGCTGGAGCAGTGAAGTATTTCAGCTATGTACCTTCCTATGATCTTGTCTGTTTATCTGCATTTATCCACAGAAATAGTCACATGTTGATAAAGAGATGGATATAGACATTTCCTTACTGCAACATACTTGAATTTAAGACTCTGAAAACAGTTGAAATGTCCACCAATAGAGGATTAGTTAAAGCAGTGGTTTTCAATTTTAGCAAAAATGATATAAAGATGACATCTCTTCTTTTATACAATAAATATTACAAAGTGCTATTAATCAACAATGCTACAGCCCCATGCAGAAGAAAAGGAATAATGTTAGGCAGATGTTCTCCACAAGAACCTTTGGAAACTGCTGTTAGCATTCTGGCAGGGAAAAGGTTCTTCAGTGGGTCAAATGTTGATATCTGTAGAAAGCTTATAGATTAACATTAATTTTTTATCAAACTTAATTTCCCAGCTCCTGGTTTTACTAAATGCTGAGAGAACACTCACAAATAATCCATATTTACAACTCTTTTATAAGCCTGAAATTGTTTTGTAATACAGAGTTTAAATTTTATCTGTCCCCTGCTCAAAAAGAGGAAAATCATTCCTGGTACTAAAGCCTAGCCAGCTACCCATGGCTATTGGGAAGTTGTGGATCTTGGGGAAGAATGTGCAATCACCACTTTACTACACTAGCATAATCTGATATGGGATGACCTTCTGTATATGTTTTGCTTTTATTGGTTAATGAATAAAGCTGTTTGGCCTATGGAAGGACAGAATATAGTCAGGCTGGAAAAGATATATAGAATAGGCAGAGTCAAAGAGACGCCATGTAGCTGCCAAAGGTGATAGATGCCAGACCCTTACCAGTAAGACACAGCCTCGTGCCAATACACAGAAGAATACAAATGGGTTAATTTAAGATGTAAGAGTTAGTTAATAAGAAGCCTGAGCTAATAGGCCAAGCAATGTTGTAATTAATATAGTTTCTGTGTGATTATTTGGTCTGGGCAGCCAGGAAATAAAAGAGCAGTCTGTTTACAATAGTCCTTAACTACATTATAAATATTCATCCCCATATACACAGGTAAGTGTCCTCCACAAAGAATCTTCTCTTTGCAATAGACAAAGACCATTACAGAAAACCATAACCCATCAAACTGCACAGCTGTGCACCCAAGTCCCAAAGGTACATCCACAAAACAGAGCCAGAACCTAAGGCTCAGGGGTCATTGCAGAAGAAGAGATGGAAAGATTGTAAGAGCCAAGGGAGCAGGAAGTTTGCTGTGAGACTGTCTCTCCTCAGAGTGTCAGAAACTGCACCCATAAAATCTCACCAAAATGGCTGTCTAAGCATGAGCTAAACAAGAACAACCGATGACAAACCAAAGTGGGTGGAGGAAAGCCCGGGCCTTGCAAAGAACTGAAGACAACTAGGAACGCAGGAGAAAAAGTCTTTCCATACCAAACCACCAGCCCTGAAAATAAACATACAAGCAATATTATATGGACTGAACAGGTTGTACTTACACATTTATCTATATATTATAAATGTAATTATATATCACATATATATAATTAATGAAATTATATATATGAATTTGAAAAATAACAATGACGAGTATATAGGAGGGTTTGGAGGTAGGAAAGGGAAGGACAGAAATGATGTAATTATAATCTTAAAACACACAAAAATTATTTCTAAAAAAGAGTATCTGCTCCATTGTCATTTCCAGTCAGCAGGTTATATTGTTGAGTGCTGTGCAGTGCTTCTGTGAGCTGTCTCTTGGAACGACCCTGTTGCACAACACTGTCACTGAAACCACCTGGCTAATTCTGGCCCTTTTCTTTTTTTTGATTAACAAAATCACTTTTCAGGTGGCGTGTTAGAGAAATGGAAGCCACATTGATGCCACACAGAGAAGAGCTTCCCCTCATGGCTAGTGCCTGCTTTGCCTTCCCACCAGGAGCCCAGGATGCAGATGGCAGCGTCCAGAATGATGTCACTCTCAGTAGAGTGGGGGGATGAATCCGTATACTCACCTCTACACACACACACACACACACACACACACCACACACACACACACACACACACACACACATACACATACACTAAAC
>PVIU01002707.1:35447-164145 GCA_004026605.1 Ondatra zibethicus | reverse complement strand
TGATGACAACTTATGCTGGAGAGGTTGTGGGCAAAAGGGAACCCTTCTGCATTGCTGGTGGGAATGCAAGCTGGTACAACCCCTTTAGATGTCAGTGTGGCGATTTCTCGGAAAACTAGGAAACAACCTTCTTCAAGACCCAGTAATACCACTTTTGGGTATATATCCAAAGGATGCTCAATCGTGCCACAAGGACATGTGCTCAACTATGTTGATAGCAGCTTCGTTTTTCATAGCCAGAACCTGGAAACAACCTAAATGCCCCTCGACCGAAGAATGGATAAGGAAAATGTGGTACATTTACACAATGGAGTACTACACAGTAAAAAAAAAAAAAATCTTGAATTTTGCAGGAAAATGGATGGAGCTAGAAAGCATTATTTTGGGTGAGGTAACCCAGACACAGAAAGACAATTATCACATGTACTCACTCATAGGTGGTTTTTAAACATAAAGCAAAGAAATCCAGCCCACAGATCACAATCCCAGAGAACTTAGACAACAATGAGGACCCTAAGAGAGATTTACATAGATCTAATCTACATGGGAAGTAGAAAGTATAAAAAGACAAGATCTCCTGAGTAAATTGGGAGCATGGGGACCTTGGGGGAGGGTTGGAGGGAAGGGGGGAAGCAGGGAGGGGAACAGAGAAAAATGTAGAGCTCAATAAAAATCAATTAAAAAAAAAAAGAATTCAAGGTTAAATAACTGGAACTCCGGACCTTCGTTTTCTTTATTCCAGGAAGGCAGACGTGTTGAAGGAAAATTAGCATAAGCAGGAAAACAGGAAGATGACATTTATAATTAATCTAGCCAGAAACATTGTAGCGCTTCTGGTAAGAGCCAAGGATTGGCTGCTGGAAACTGGATGCACTGTGAAGGGGCTCCTCCCACTTACCTCGGGCTGAGAAGGAAGGCACAAGTTCCAGACCCGGATGGAGAGGCCCATGGGTAAGTTAGGTCTCTGTGCTACCCAGCAGCCTGGTCACCTAGGTGACCGATGGGCCTGAGGACTCCAGCTACATTAGCTGAGCCGGCAGCCTAGGTCGAGGGCTGCAGGCAGTTCCCAGGGATGCCACCTCTCTGCTGGTGGCCGGGGCTTTTCCCGCCAAGGTTTCCCAAGTGCCCTGGCTTCTCTTTTAAATGTTCTTTGAGAAACGCAGATCCCTGTGAAATTAGATGGGGAGGAAACATTTGCCAGTCCTGACGACCTTTTGATTACTGGGAGCATTGTCAGAATGGAGGAGGCAGAGAAGCCTCTTTTGCTGACATTAGAGACTCCCCGGCCACAAATGTAAGCCTAGCCAAGAGGCCAGCTTGCTGCACAGCCCTTGGGATGCTGTGGGGACTTCCTGCTTTTCTTGTCCGCGCTGACAATTAATAGCAGCAGGTACATCAGCATGTAAAAGCAAAGAGGCAGGAGCTGAGGAAGCAAGCTAGATTTGGGTATACAGGAACACCAACAGGCACAAGCCCAAGGGGGCCCTGGGGACGTGACCTCTCAGCTTCTGTATTTAATCTTCATAGCCACCGCTCTGGCAAAAGAGTTAAGACTGTTTTTGTTTTGCAGGCGGGAGGGATGATGCCAGCTAGTCGGGCACAGCTCATTCCTATTGTTCCTGATTCAGTGCACTTTCGGCAGCACAGGGCACAGTCTCCTGAGTCCCTTGTTCCCTGGTTCCAGGACCTTGACAAATGCTCAAGGTCAAAGTTCTTGGGGTTAAATCCCTGTGCTTACCTCAAAATGGCTGTCATTTAGGGGTATGACTTTTGTTTTTAGGGTCCAAATGGCATCAAAGGTCTCCAGGAGTGATCTTTGGACTTCACCCCGCTTCCATGAGTATCCAGACCATCTTTCCTATGCCCCTCAGATGTCCTTGTGTCCTCTGGCGCCCTGCTACACTACACAAAGGTCGTTTAAACACTAAGTATAGCAGACATAGAAAAAAGTGCCAGAGAGCAGTCTGTGGTTTGATGGGAAGGAAGTGCTCCCTAAAGGCTCATGTGTTGAAGGCTTCATTTCCAGTGCTGCAGCACCAGAGGCCAGGGGGTTACCGTAGGCCTGAATTCATCCATTGCCTTAGCGGGATGGACTGGAGGCACAGAAGATTGCCAAGATCAACAGGAAGCAAGCTGCAAGCCGGCGTGCTTACAGTGCAGTTTTGTTTTGGTTTTATTTTGTTTTAGTTTTTTGTTTGTTTGTTTTCGTTTCTCCAGACAGGGTTTCTCTGTGTCATGGCTGTGACTGTTCTGGAACTCACTCTGTAGACCAGGCTGGCCTGGAATTCATAGAGATCCACCTGCCTCTGCCTCCTGAGAGCTGGGATTAAAGGTGTGCACCACTACTGCCCGGTTTTAGTTTTTCAAATCCAGGATTTCATCTAGTTTAGGCTGGTCTCAACTTTACTGTGTAGCTGAGGCTGGTGCCAAAATCCCGATTCTCCTTTCTCAGCCTCCCAAGTGATATGTGGGAGCCAACATACCTGGCTTTGAGGGTATTTTGTCCCCACAGCTCTGCACCCATTATATCACTTACTCGTTTTTTTTCTGTTTTCAATTCAGCTAGAGGTATATCATTTTTATTGTCTTTCCAAAGGATCAAAATCAGGCTTTTTAAGATGTTATATAATAGTTTTTTTTTTTTTAAAAATTATCTTTGCTCTTGTCTCTATTTGTTCATTTTCCTTTTTTCCCAGGTTGACCTTGAATTGGCTTTGAAGCCCAGGTTGTTTTTAAACTCACTGTGAGCCTCTCACCCCACCTGCTGACTGCTGGCCTGGTAGATGGGATTAGCATGCTTGGCTCCCTTCTACTTTATTTGGAATTATTATGTTATTCTTTTTAATTCTTTAAGTTGTGTGAAACTCATTTTGAAATGGAGTGTTTCATGAATGTTTTGTTTTTCATATTTAAACTCCCCTTTATTCTTTGATTTTGCAATAATCTATATACCTTCATTCCTGAGGGAATTCTTTCAGTTATGACTTCAGTTTTGCTCAGATATCCCACTGTGGTCAGAAAATTTTGTTTGCGCACTTCCATTCCTTTAAAATGGTCTGAACTGTCACTAAGGTCCCTTATTGGTTAGTCTCCATCCATAGCCCAGTTCCTACAATAGTACACACTACAGATTTCATGATTATTGAGCCATTTGTATGTTCTGTGTCCTTTGTGTGTGTGCTTGATCTACTACGTACCCAGAGATGTTCAGATTCCATGCTGTAGTTGTGTTTGTCTGTGCTTTGTAATAATTCTACACTTCTGTTCTGCATGCTTTGCATTCACTATTAAATGCTTATACACTTAGTGACTAGGGATTTAGTTTGATGAGCAGACCTGAGTTTGATACATGGAAACATGGGTTGTGGTGGCCACTTGTAACAGCAGCGCTCAGAGAGGCAGAGATGAGTGACCCTTGGAGCCTGCTGGCTGGCCAGCCTAGTCTGTTTGGTGAATACCAGGCCTCTGAGAGACTTGTCTCAAAACCAAGCTGGACAGCACATGAGGAATGACAGACAAGTTTATCTGCTGGCCTCCACAAGCTTGGACACACGTGTGTGTTAGGTCATAAAGCAGACCCCCAAATGGCAGTGTTGCTGACTATGTCCCAAATGACGGCCCTGGCCTAACCCAGGCCAGGTTCTTATTGGGTAAACAGAAACGTAAACTCAGAAACCTCATGATGTAGGTTTCTGTTTGCCAACAAAGCCACCACTTCCCTTCTCCACACCTATGGTCACTTACATTGAGTTAAGCGCATCTAACTCCCAGTTAACAACAACAGCCATATCAGCTCAAAGTCCCCATCCTGCTGACTACCATATAAAACCCATTTGCTTTCCCTCTGAACTGCAGCACTCTCTCTCTCTGCTCTTGTGGACAGCGCAGGCAAAACAGTTTATTTGTCTCCCAATAAACTGTTTTTCTCCCCAAGGGGTGGTCCAGTTGGTTTTGCTAGGCTGACTTACAGCGTGTAAATGCAAAAATACACACACAGGCAAATGCACAGATACAAATATGCACTCACATATGTATACACACAGAAATATACTGCGTTTAGAATAGTTATACTTTTTTTGTGAACCCAGTGCTTTTTACAGTAAAATTTTTTCCTCACCTGCTATTTATGTAAATGTGACCACTTTCTTTGGATTAATATATTCTTGCATCTTTGAAAAGTACTTTATGAGCTGGAGAGACGACTCAGCAATAAAGAGCACTGGCTGCTCTTCCTGAAGACCCAGGTCTGGCTCTCCTTACCCAGGCAGCACACAAGCACCTGTAACATCAGTGGATCTGATGGCACTAAGTACACAGATCATGTATAGATAAGCATGCAGGCAAAACCCTCATACACATAAAATAAGAACAAAACCAATGTTACAGTGCCGCGCCAGCCCAGCTTGGATACCGAAACTGGTGGTAGTGGTGGGGGGGCCGGGATTGAGACATGGAGGCTTCAATGCAGGGAGGAAGAACAACCTTTATTTTGCCCGGAACTAGAGCCTTTTATACCTTTAGACAGTTGGCGGGAGACATGCTTTGCAGCCAGAGGTCAAGATCAGGGCATTGTGTACTGGGAACACTTCTGTGGAAAATCACTGGCCAGAAAGAACACAAATATCTTTGTTGATTACAAGGAAGTTTAGCTGTTGGTCAGGGGGAGTGAGGGCAGCCAGATCACAACAGCTCCTCCCTTTTTATTTTATCAAATAAACAGTGCCTGTCTTAGGTTACTTTGGGTAGAATACCTTGCCCGTTGTAGGGAATAGCCCTCTAATATTCCCTGTCTTAGGTGGCATCCTGCCCCCAAGGGATTGCCTGTCCGTGGCTACCGCTTATCCAGCATCTGCAGCCAAACTTGCGTGGATTCAGGCTGCGCAGCCATTGCTAGGAGTGCCTGTTGGGTGACACTCATCTGATTCTGATACTGGCGGCAGAATCAACAGAGGATCCAGACACATAGCCCTAACCCAAGTATCCCCAGGACTGACAGCGCCAACGAGCCAGACCTGCACTGCAACCATACCTCTACTTTAGCCATCCAAACCCATTAATCATTGGCCTGGACAGGCTCAACCGGGGTGGAATTGACGGCTTAAATAGCATGCACTAATGGGGTGGTAAAATTAACAAAGGTAATATCCCAAACCCCTCTCATATAACGGTTGAGTTCCATAATTGCAGCAGAAGCATGTAATACAGTGCCAGGAGTAACGCACATAACATGATTAACTGTTGAAAAGTCCAAAGATAGTCCACTTGCTCCTGAACCAGAGCCACTTGTTGGTCCAAGGTCAATATGCCCAATTGAATATGTCCATTAAGATCATTTTGAATGTCCAAAGCATTGATGACTCTTTCAGCCAGCTGGTTGACAATCTCAGTCATCTACACAGTCTGAGAGAGAGCAATTCCAGCAACAGTAGCTGCAGTTGTAGAGATAGCAATAATAACAACCATGGATGTGGTGATTCCAAGGTCTCTCTTCTGCCGATACAGAACAACAGGGATGTGCCCTTCATCCTTAACTGGCACAGGCATGGCAGCAGAAATCCTTACAAGGAGAGCATTGTCTCCCATAAGACTCCCTTCCTTGTTAGATCCCGACCCACTCCATGTCACAAAAGGAAGGGTGACAATAAAAGCAGATGGAAAAATTCCTTCTAGTTGTGTAATTTATTTTCCACTCCCGGCAATTGATGATCCATTTCCAAACTGGAAAGCCAAGAAGCTTTTTTGGCTGCAGGGGTAAGTTCCCTAAGGGACAAAGGATCCAGGTCCCCTTGTAACACAATCAACACAATAACATACATCTGAACACATTCTATCTTTTTGAGGCCTTCAATTCACCCTCCTGCCTCCTCTTTATTACTTTCCTACTGGCCAGTCTTCTGGAGGGTGTCCCTCAGATCATCTCTAGTGATGAAAAAAGACATACTCCTTTTAATCTGTCTATACTATGTCTTTTTAAAACTTACTCTTTTTCTTCCATTCCTTTTGAGGCCTTCAATTCACCTTCCTGCCTCCTGTTTATTACTTTCCTGCTGGCCAGCTTTCTGGAGGGTGTCCCTCAGAGTGTCTCTAGTTCCCAATCTCTACGGTGCCTCCTGTTGTGGTGCCTGCACCACCCAGAACTGCTATCAGGTGTTGTAATAAGGGGCTCGGGCTGCGTTCCTGGCACCGGGCCCCTTGTTCTGTCCCACCCGGCTCCTGGTGCGTACCCGAAATAATTACACGGAAACTGTATTCATTTAAATACTGCCTGGCCCATTAGCTCTAGTCCCTTATTGGCTAACTCTCACATATTATTTTAGCCCATTTCCATTAATGTGTATCACCACTTGAGTTGTGGCTTACTGGCATGAGTCTAACCAGTGTCCATCTTGTGCTGGAGAAGCATGGCGTCTGTTCCACTGCCTTCTCTCTCACAGCATTCCCTTCTATCTACTCCGCCCATCTAAGGGCTGCCCTATCAAAAGGCCAAGGCAGTTTTCTTTATTCATTAATGGTAATCACAGCACACAGAGGGGACTCCCAAATCATCCCTGAGGACACTCCTACACCAATCAGGCAAGAGTCTGGAGATGAAAATACACATAACACACATACCAAGCTTCAATCCACCCTCACCATTTCCGAGGGCCATCTCTCAGCTTGTCCCTAGTTCCCGATCTCAGTGGAACCTCCACTTGTACTGTCCATACATGTACTATGGTACTATGCCTGTAGTGCGGCACCTGCACTACAGGACCATTCCCGAGCTGGGCAAGGGCCTGGAGATTTAAACACACAAAGATACACAGACAGAGACGCGGACGGCACATTACAGCACCTCTTCATTCTGTGTTAGACATGTCACTTGTTAATATTAATTACCATGATTGTGTGAATACATTTCACAAGAGCCAGCTGTTGGAAACCTAACTCACAGTGCACTAGCACTGAGAGTGGGAAGGTGCTGAGGCCTGAGGGCTCTGGGCTTGCACGGTTGCCTTGTTCCTCTGCCTTCAATGCTGGAAGCCATGGCCAAGAGGATACTGCCAGATGCCTGTGGCTTAGTTTTGGAATCCTTAGCCTCCAGCCTGTGGCTGATCTCTGTCACCATGAGTGGCCCAGCCTCTGGTACTCTGCAAGAGCAGCACAAATGATTCCTGCTGTTCCAAAGTTGGGACATTTCTTTAGTGCTCCCTGCAGGACTAAGGACTGGGTTACAGTCTTTGGTTATTGGCTTTATGAGTGAGGGGACTGTGCAATAAAAAAAATGAATTTTGGGCTCATGTATCTCTTGCAAGTGCCTGAATAAGTAGGCTGTGTTGTGTGCACAGAAACAGCCTCATGAGAAAAGTGACTTTGCCTAGAGTCTCAGAGCACACTAGCAAGATAAGATTACCTACACCCGAGGCTTGACTGCTCCGTGTCCTGTGTAATGGAGGAGAAACACCTGCCAGTAAGGACCTGGAGAACAGAGACATAGCATTACTTTGAAAATGACATGGCTCTCCATGGTGGAGAAAGGTGACGGCAAAAGTGGAAGCTTGAAGTGACTGGGTACAGTAGCCAGCCTCTTGGGAAAGCGAACAGGCCTGAGGAGTGCTGTGGGGGCAGCACAGGAAGAGAGCATCCTCAAAGTCAGGATGTGTGTCTTCGGGAGAATGAATGTTCAGAGCACAGACTTCAGCTCAAACTGTGTGATTGAGTTTGTTTTTTAAGTCAAAACAAACTGCAACTTCTGAGGTGGGTGCAGGGAGCACAGCAGAGCGCTGCCACCTTCCCATGGGCAGAGCCACTTTTGTGTCTGGATGGGATCATTTCTGGAAAATTATTTTCTCCTAATGGCAAAATGCTTGTAGGTTTTGCCTCTTACTTTGTATTTACTTTTGAAGTTGCACTTGTTCACCTACCAGTGTTTACAGAATCCTGTATATGGGATGTTTTTTCTATAATAAAGTATTTTTATTTGTGTCCATTGTTAGTAATGAAAAAAAAAGAGCAGCACAAACAAGCCATGCCCCTCCTCATGCTTCTTCTGATAGACATGGAAATTTAGGTGTTAGTCTCAATGGTTTTCTTCCTCCACCACCCTTCCTTCCCATGCTCAAGGCACCTCCAGAGGGGATTCAGAAGTCCCATATTTCTTTTTACTTCCTTGTTTTTGAAAACAAGATTTCTTTGCATGACTGTCAGGCTCCGTGGCCCCAACATAGAAACTATTTTTTCCCTAACTCAACTGGTATGGAGGTGCGAGAAATGATGAGACACAGTTCACACAATCATCTTGGAAGAGCATCTCAGGCTTGATTCATTCCTGAAGATCTACCTGTGTTTATATACAAAACACCTTTTATCCCCCAGGTAAACCAAGGTGGACACTCATTAATATTCTCTTTCCAGGGGATGCGGGGCTACCGAAACACCTGCAACTTAAGCCACCAGCCTTGGGATCAACACTTCTTCCCAGGCAATCTACATAATAATAAAGGAGAAGGAGCCATCCATCCTGGCTTTTGTCAGGTGGCCAGCTTGTTTGGCAGGTTTGCAGCTGCCTTGGAAATTAAGCATGGCCAGAGCACCTGCCTACAAATATCTTGTATGAAATATGGGCCCACACATAACAGCTTTGGCTATCCTGGAATTTACTCTGTAGACCACACTGACCTCAAACTCACAGAGATCCACCTGCCTCTGCCTCCTGAGTGCTGGGATTAAAGGCATGAGCCACCATGAGTGTTTTGTTTGCTTGTTTGTTTTTGTTTTGCAAACTAACTGATTTGTTGCATGAGGAGGCCCTTTGTTTGTTCCATCCCGGCCACCCGGCTAGCTTACACCTGAAGTAACCACACAGAAACTGTATTAATTAATTAAATCACTGCCTGGCCCATTATCTCTAGCCTCTTATTGGCCAACTCTCACATCTTGATTTAACCCATTTCTATCAATCTGTGTATTGCCACATGGCTGTGGCTTACCAGCAAGATTCTAACCGGTGTCTGTCTCAGGCAGAGGATCCATGGTGTCTCCCACTTTGCCCTTCTTCCCAGCATTCAGTTCTGTCTACTCTGCCTACCTAAGTTCTGCCCTAACAGGCCCAAAGCAGTTTCTTTATTCATTAGCCAATGAAAGCAACACATAAATAGAAGGAACTCCTACACTATTTCTCCTTTTCTGTTTAAACAAAAAGGAAGGCTTTAACTTTAACATAGTAAAATTACATATAACAAAACAGGTATCAAACAAAAACTACAGTTGCCATATTTGTATCTATTTTATCTTTTATCATAACTAAGAAAAACTAACTATGACTATAAATTCTTCAACTCCATCAAAGACTCCAGAAGGATATAATGTTATCTAAGTTTACAGAAAGTGCATTGTAAGCAACTTCCAAAACTCTAGAATTGATGGAGACATCTTACTGCCTGGACAATCACCCAAAGTTTTTTTGTACTGTTGGGACATCCATCTTTAGCCTACAGGCGCATAGTATCCAGCAGACTTTTCCATGAAGCAGGAAAATTTAAAGACAGTTCAGTCACTTTCTTCTGTGTCCTGCAGAATGTCTCACAGACTCTTTCATGAAGCAGGAACCCCGAAGGATCATCTCACATTTAGGCAAGTTCAGCAGTCATTTTTCTGCAGGTCATGCATGTCCAGTGAAGTAGTCCAGGCAAGAGCAGTTTCTTGCCCAAATGGCTAGCAAACTCCATTAGGAGCCTCTTTGATGCCCATCTTCCTCTTGAAATAGCTTGGTGCTGCCAGGAGCAGACATGTCTCATTGTCATGAAAAGCCCTAAGTTATTAAAACATTTTAAATGCCATATTTATGGTATTTAAATGCTGTAGTCTTTGAAAGATATGAAGAATACCTATCTGAAATATATTTATGCACATCTAGAAAATCTAACATGACTACAAACTTAACTATTATAGATTATTATCTATTAACCTATATTTCTTAATTATACATTTTTAAAATGAGCTACACAATCACAATACCTTAATCAAGATCAGAAATACATATACATATAACAAAATTGACCTGAAATTTGTATCAATAAATCAAGATTTATATCAATGTAAATTATTTGTATCTATATCATATCCCCCTTTAAATATAAAAGAACATTTATAAACAATATTTGGGAATATGGGAGCAGTTTTTTTCTCTCCAAACTTCTTCCTGCTATATGGGGGCGCTGTTAATCAGTTCCTTTATGGTGTATCCTTTGTGTTAGGTTAATCTCAGCTAGCAGTTGGGCAAAGCATTTTCTTTGTGGGGGTGTTCACAGAAACCTTTCAGGAGGTCTTGTTCCATGAAACCATATTGGTGTAGAAGCAATCCAAAGGTTCTCATCTTCTGTGAAAACAAAAGAAGAACCTCTTTTCCAAAGCACCATATCCTTAGACCCAAATTTTGAAGTCAAGATACCTTTATAATATACATGCTGGCTGGGCGGTGGTGACACATGCCTTTAATCCCAGTACTCGGGAGGCAGAGACAGGTGGATCTCTGTGAGTTTGAGACCAGCCTGGTCTACAAGAGCTAGTTCCAGGACAGGCTCCAAAGTTAGAGAAACCCTGCCTCAAAAAACCAATATATAAATATATATATTTATGCTGGTTGAGCTTAGCAGCCCATACAATGAAATGTGTCTCTGTACTTAGCTCCTTCACAGTCAAAAAATTCAAAGAAAACACAATAATATACAGAATCCAGACTCTAAATTTTTTATTTTTATGTGGCTTATTTTTTTTCTTTTTTCTTTTTTTTCTTTTAAATCTATGACTATTTCTACTCTGTCTCTTTAAAGACTTTACCCTTTTTATAAAGCATTATTTTATGACTCTCTATACTTTTTATCTTTTCTCTCCCAATCCTATGTACATTTATCCAACACTGTGACCCATTTAGAGGTCATTTATGTCTGAATCTGTCCTATTGCGAATCTGTAATTCTTTACTGTCCAGGAACACTTTTGCTTTGTGCTTTTAAAATGCTAAGCGCTTAAGAATCTAAGCTGCGACAATCCTAGGTCAAATACAGGTACTGCAGGCTTTCCCCACCCAGTCCAGCATGGTGGAGCCACTTGTGTCTCTGAGAGCCAAGCACACTGCCCCACTTCCAGGCACAAAGCTGGTCCACGTTGCCATCAAGCAAGCTGCAGCAATCTGCTCACAAACCCCATCCAAATGCTCCATCTCCCAAAAGAGTCAGAGGTTGCACTGGCAGCACAGCCCAGAAACTGGTATTTTAAAACTGCCATTTTCTAGTAGACCTGATCCTGCCACCTACCAGGCAGGAAGAGCCGAGCCATGGGCATGGTCTCAGCTACTTTACTCCCAACCCTGAGTGGGCACACAAACACCTGGGCCCACAAATGCTCCATAGCCAGAGTTTGCACCAGCATCAGGGCCCAGGAAGCCTCATTTTAAAATGGCGCAGCTTTTTTTTTTGATGCTATTGCTGAGTCAGGAAAATCTCTCTGTGACACGCCCAGCAAACAGCAAAAACTCTGTTTTTTCTGTGTGTCTAGAATTAAGTTCTCTCAGGTTTTTAAGTGGATTTAGTCTATCATGTTGGCACCAAACTGTTGCAAGGAGAGCAGGCCCTTTGGTCCATCCCGGCCACCTGGCTAGCTTACACCTGAAGTAACCACACAGAAACTGTATTAATTAATTAATTAAATCACTGCCTGGCCCATTATCTCTAGCCTCTTTTTGGCCAACTCTCACATCTTGATTTAACCCATTTCTATCAATCTGTGTATTGCCACATGGCTGTGGCTTACCGGCAAGATTCTAACCCGCATCTGTCTCAGGCGGAGGATCCATGGCGTCTCCCACTCTGCCCTTCTTCCCAGCATTCAGTTCTGTCTACTCCACCTACCTAAGTTCTGCCCTATCAGCCCAAAGCAGTTTCTTTATTCATTAGCCAATGAAAGCAACACATAAACAGAAGGAACTCCTACACCACTGATTTATTGTCAACAAAGCAGTTTGGGAGAGAAAACAGCACTTGTTGAGGGAGGGCACTATGGACAGTGGGTATGTGGGGGTCTGTGTAGGACCTGGGTCACTGTTTCCAGAACAGCTCTGTCCACCACTGGGGCAGAGACAGGATCTGGGCAGCTGGTGGAGGGCAGAGGGCTTGCCAGGGAGTTAGAGCTCAGCTTGCTGTGGCTCACTTGCAGCAGACGAGCAAGGGCGGTCATCACTGCCTCACTGAACTGGTGGAAGAGCAGGTCTACTGGGGGCTTGGGCAGGTAGAGGCCAAATTTTCTTGTTAGCTAAGTTTGTGTTGTAACAAGGATAATACTATAGTACAGGTTTGCTTCAGACTAGGGGTGGGATTGCAGGTGTGTGCTGCCACACCCAACTGTTGCACCCTGGGAGACCAGACTTGTCCTAGAAAGCTGGTTCTGCTCTGCCAGCATGCTTCACGCTGCATGAAACTGCAAACCCATCTTTAAATGGCTCGGTATGCAGGCAGCTTCCTTCAGGAGCTGTAGTGGCCCAGAGGATGTGTCTTCGAATACCAACGACCAGCTGTTTCTCCAGCCACCAGCTCTCTGCTCAGTTTAACACCAGTTCTGACATTAACTGCCTACAATTAGTGCAGGCTCACAAGAGGCCCCCATGCTAGGTGACTGCGCCAAGTCCCAGGATCCCCACTCCTGACATCCTTAGGTAGTTTTTCTCTCTTCCCTTCCTCTCTTCCTCCTTCCCTTCCCTTTCTTCCCCTTTGAGACCCCAGGGTCTCAACCGAGTAGCCAAGGTTTCCCTCGAATGTGATGTGTTCCTAGCCCAGCCTCTCCAGGCTCTATAATTCTGTAATTACAGGCATGTGCCACCACATGCACATTTTCTTTTCTTTTCCTTCATCCCTTCTCCTTTTTCCTCTCTTCTTCCCCCTTTCCTTCCTTCCTCTTCAGCCCCTCTCTCTTTCCTCCCTCCTCTCCCTCCCTCCCTGCTTTCTCCTCTCAGGCTGGCTTACGGTTACTCTGTAGCACATGCTGGCCTCAGTCCCATGATGATCTAGTTCCTGCCCAGCCCCCCAGGACAGGCAAGCTGTGTGAAGCATAGCTGTGCTTCCCCAGCTCGTCTTGAACTTCTGTGCTCAAGCAGGCCACCTCACCTTTGCCTGTTGAATAGCTGGGACTACAAACATACAGTACTGTTCCTGACTTTCAATACTTTTCCAGAATAGCTCACAGAATTAATGGACTTAAGTTCATTGTGAGGGATGTTAGAGAGGATACAGGTGAACAAGTACACACAGGGTGTACTTAGGGTGTTGGCGGGGTGTGGTTCTATGCAGCCGGACCATGTGGAGGTGCTCTCCAGCCAGGAAGCTTGTCAAGGCCCTTCACATGGGGTCCCACAGATGATTCACCATGTAGGCATGGTGAATTACTAATGCGGTCTCCTGCCCCCTTTTTCTCAGAGGGGGAGTAGGCTGCTAACTAGGCATGGCCTTTCTGGTGAGCAGCCCCCATCCTGAAGCTATCCAGGTGCTCAGCATGATACCCCTCATTATTGTAAAGGAAACTCTTATTGCCCAGGAAATTCTCTGGAATTTAGGAGGCTTGAGTCAGGAACCAGGATCAAAGATAAAATAGTAGAAAAGAAAGCTACTATAGGAAGGTATAGCATTTAGGCTCTCTGCCGGGAACCGGGGGCAAGGACCCAGTGTGCTACATAGGGTCCCTCCGTCTCTCCTGTACTCTGGTCTCTGATGGCTTGGACTTCATCCTCGCGTTCCACGCAGCAGCTCTCCATCACACCAGGTCTTCCTAAGCCGAAGGGCCTTTCTGGAGCTCCGGCTTAGGCTTTGGATCTGGTTAGGTGATGAGGCATCCTGACGGGCTTCAATTGGCTGTGGCCACCACAGATCAGGAGGAGAAAGGAAGATGAATTCATCAAAGAAAACTGTGTATTGCTGTCCAGAGGGTTGGGGGTCAGGTGCTGTGGGGGCAATGAGTGGCCTCTGACTTTCTCAACCATATGCCCAGAAGCAGAGCTGGACATGTCGATCCCTCTTGTCTGTGTTTGCTTCGTGGGTGCTGAGTGTTTTCTATTTAGACCGAAACCAAGCAGGGTTCTCTGATGCCAAATTTGTGAGTCAAGTAACCATTTCATTGTTATTCTTAGGAAAAAATCACTAAGAAATCAATTGAGAGTCAGTTTGCTGGGACTTCTAAACGCCAGAGTTCAGACTAAGCTGTGTTTCTACCTTCTCATTCCAAAAGGAGAGGCGTGAGGAGGGCATTCCTAGAAAGGCACTGGAGCCAGAGCCTGCAGGCACCTACCGAAGGGACACTTCCCCGGACGAGTGACCGCAGCGTGGGAGTCCCGGTGTCCTCTAGTATATCCATACATGTACTTGACCACAGTGTGGGTGCGCCGGAGTTCTCTAATATATACATATAAATACTTGACTGCTTTTAAATGATATCCAGGGCCTGGAAGTAGAAGGCAGGACAGATTTGGAAGGTAGCTTTACCTCAGTAAAGAGGAAATTGTCTGTATGGTGTGGGAGAAGGTCCTTCTGTATATGTGTTGCTTTTATTGGTTACTGAATAAAGCTGTTTCCGGCCAAATGGCTTAGCAGAGTAAAGCCAGGCAGGAAATCTGAACAGAGATGTAGAAAGGGAGAAGCCATGTAGCCAGCTGCTGCAGGAGGCAGACGCCCCCGCTGGAGCTCACTAGAACTTTGCAGGTAGGCCACGACCTCGTGGTAATGCACAGATTAGTGGAGATGGGTTAGTTTAGGGTATAAGAGCTAGCTAAAAATATGCTTAAGCCATTGGCAAACAGTATTGCAAATAATATAGTTTCGGTTCTGGGTGGCTGGGAACAAAGGAGCAGCCTCCGCCAATACCTGTAGGCAGCGGTAACATGTTGTGTGCATTGCTCCACCTCCAACCCCCACCTTTGGGCTTCCAGGAGACAGACTGCATTTTGAAAGATGCGATTAAGTGTAACTTATTTCTAGAAAAAAAAATTGTAGATTTCAAATTCAAGCTGCTAAGAGATTACGTTAATGTGGGCTAATCTTTTCTTGCTCCTTCCAGCGGTGGTGACTGCAATGAACACCATCAGCCTCATCTCTGTGATGCTGAATATACATCTGCATCATTTTAATAATCTCACTTCCTGTCTTCTAACAGGGAGGGCTTCTTGTAGCTTTAAGAGTATTAACTCTAAACTCCTTTAATTAACGGCCCCCAAATGATCAACACCTCTGGATTTGAAATACACGGCAAATGAATGGCAGAGTCACACAAGCGCACCTGGGGTCTCTGAGGGAGACCGGGGGCTCAAACGCACATGTCTGTGCTGGAAACAGAGCCTCTTCTCTTTAATAACGCCTCTAGCCAACCACTGAAGCTAAGGTGAGGGGCTGGGTGGGGCTGGGTTTACTGTGCCAGCACAGAAGACATCCTCAGAGCCAGGTGTGCTAGCGCACACCCCTGTAATCCCAGAACTTGCAAGACAGACAGACGCAGGTGGATCATGGACTGAGGCCACTGTCTGCTACGCGGGTCAGCCTTTGCTCCCCGCAAGTCTCAAGGTGACACAACACAGCTTCCATCTTGTTTCTTTTATTTCCCAGTGTTTCAGGAAAGTTCTTCCCCTTGAACTTTTACTTCCTATGTGAAAGCTGATGTGATAGTGAATTTTTATTACTTGATGGAATTTAGAATTACATAGGTTACAAACTTATGGGATGTCTGTTGAGGGGGTTTCTAAAGAGATTTTGCTGAGGAGCAGGGAGAGCCTCCTAAATGTCTGTCATTCCACAGGCTGGGCTTCTGGACTGAATAGAAGGGGAAAGTGAACTGAGCACCAGCGTCCACCACTTCTGCTTCCTGACTGTGGGTGCAATGGCTGGTCAGTGCCTCCAGGTCCTGCCTTTCCTACTCTGATAGGCTGTGCTTTCAAACCATGAGTCAAAGAAAGCCCTTCCTTCCCCAAGTTTGTCAAGTATGTTGTCATAGCAACAAGACAAGAAACCAGTACACGAAGCAAGGACTGTGAGCTAGATGGATGGACAGCCTGTTCTCATCAGCACCCGAGCTTCAGGGCCAGCACCTTGTGGCTTATTTTATTTATGGGTATGAATGTTCTGCCCACGTCTGTGTATGTGTACCATGTATGTGCCTGGTGCCCAGAGACCAGAGGAGGATGTTGGATCCCCTGGGACTGGACTTACAATACAGATGGTTGGTTGTGAGTTACTATGTGGGTGCTGGGAACTGAAACAGGGTGTCAGCAAGAGCAACCAGTGCTCTTTCCTACTGAACCATCTCTCTGGCCCCCCTCCCCTCGCTGTTTTTGACAGCCATATAAATGGGTCCTTTCCTGGATATTGGGGCCATGTTTCTCTTCTCTTGAACTGTTCTATTCCTACTGGCCTGCAGGAGTCGCTCTTACGACCCCTTGGATTCTGCAGTTAGTAGAATTGTCTGTTTTGAAGTACTGGGGCCAACTTTGCATTCTAATGCTCTGTTTTTCTAGCACTGAGTTGTACGTAATGTAATAACGGCTTTTTTTTTAAACATAAGAGATGGAATTTTATTTTTGGTTGGATGTAGTTTTGAAAAGATGAATGAATGGGTTTAACAGTAGCTGCACCTTTTTTTCCTGTTAAATTCAGTGACATACTTGCTAGCAAGGGCAGTGTGTTATTTTCAACTGTTTCCCCATCCTCACCCAGAGGGAAGGCCAAAGAAAGATATGTCCAGACTGGCTTTGCCGGCAGAAGCCTAGCAGCTAGACAGAGAGCCACTGAGCTGGAATAACCTGGTGACATTGTTTGCCTATGCAAGCAGCACTTGAATGCAAATCAGTGCAAGTTTATGGGCCCAGAATTAAAAGGAAAGGGATCAAGCTGTGATCACCCAACCATCTTTATAGCAAGCAACCTTGCCCCCTCCCATAGCCCTCTCCTCCCAGGCTTGCAACTGGATGAAAGCAAAGTTGGGGACCTTGGGGCCAGGCTGGGCACAAGCAGGTACCTAGTTTGTTCTCTCACAGCCAATCTCAAGCCAGCTGACCCTTAGAAGCACCTGCGGGACCAAAGAGCCACCCTAGATGTTCTGTTGCATCTACAGGACTAAGGGGCCCAGTGTGTTTTCTTGAGCTGTAGAGGGCATTGTACTGTGCAGGAGGGTGCCTGTCTCTGCTCAGACTGGTGGAGCCACTGTCTGGGGCTTTATCTGAACATAGAGCAGGTTTGCCCCTGGTGGGCAGCTGGGCTAGACTGAAGCCCTATGGGGATGAACTGGGCCAGCACTGCTATTCGTCAGGGCAGCCTTGGTCTTGCTATAAAAAGCAACCTTTTCCAGGGGTCCTTTTCTTTCTTTCTTTCTTTCTTTCTTTCTTTCTTTCTTTCTTTCTTTCTTTCTTCCTTTCCTTTCCTTTCTTCTTTCTCCCTCCCTCCCTCCCTTCCTCTCAGCTAAGTTGAAAATTTCTCCTTTAAAATTCCTGCTTAAAAGGCTGAGGAGGTGGCTCAGTGGGTCAAGTGCCGCCAGACAAGCTGGCTGCCAGAGTTCAGATACCCAGAGTGCACATAAATGCCGGGTGGGCTTGGCACCCACTTAGAATCTCAGTGCTGTTGGAAGATGCAGACGGGACCCTTAGAGAAAGCCAGCTAGCCAGACTAACTGAAACAGCAAGTTCTGGGTTCAGTGGGGAGACCCTGTCTCAGTAAACAGACAGTGTGGAGAGAGACTGAGAAGTCTGTGGGCATCAGCCTCAAACCTCCCCGTTCACACGCACACATGTGCACTCGTATCACCTACACAGGTGTGCCCACACATATGAACATGCATGTATACATACACACATCACACCCATATACAAATGATTTTAAACTACCCTGTCTAGTGCTGAACACAGTGGCCCATACCTGTGATTTAACGCTCTGGAGGCTGAGGAGCGTTAAGCTCAAGTGGTCTATACAAAATCGGGAAAAAAAAACCTAGGGAAGGAAAGAGATGAAAGAGGAAGAGCTGCTCGGTTTTAGGGTTTGTGTGTGTTGTTCCCTCTTGTTTATTTAATGCTGTCATATCATACCAGTACATGTCATAGCACGTGTACACACATGCTCTTCAGTCTCCATGCAGGAGTGAGGAAGGCCACGGTTTGAGCCCCTTCCATGCCACACTCCCATCCCCTTGGCAGAGAAGAAAATGTAGTCTCCGCCAGATCCTCCGACCTACTAACTGGCCCCCATTTGCCGCAGTCTCATGCCCTCGGCTGGTTGTCACGAATCCTGGGGCCATCCCTAGCCACACGGAACCAGCTTCTGGTTTGGTGCACCTGGGTGTCAAGGTCGCCCAGTCCATTTTACTCTTACCTCGATGAGTCACTTCCTGCTCAGTTGTCTGTGGCCTCATTTTCCCACCAGGATAATGGGTATAATATTTGACACCCTCTCTCCCAGGGTGACAGTTTACTGACTTTTGAGGCCCTTAAACAGAAGCATAAACGCGACTGCTGAGTAATCAGAGTCTGCTCAGGAGTTTTTAGAAGAGCCCTCTTGGCAATGAGCAGCAATGGAAATAGAGCTAGAGGAGGTTTTGAAAAACCTTTTGGTCTAAAACCTAGAAAAAGTCCCAAATATTAAGTCCTCTGCATGAAAGCACCTAAGTCAGATAATGATGCTAAATTTTTATCTAGAGCTTTGGAAAATCCACAGGAAGGAAACTGAGGGCTTGGGGAATCAGCTCGGGGACTCTGCTTCCAGTGCAACTCTGGCAACTGGACCTGCCTAGAGGCAATCCTCTGTGTGCCTGCAGCCTGGAGCTGCTGGACCTGGGTGGTTTTTTGGTTCCCAGATACAGAGCAGGGTCTTCCTGTTAACACCCTGTGCATATGGCTGCCTATGACCACAACGGAATTTCAAAGAGGCACATTACCCTTGTGACTACAAGACCTGGACTCTGGTGGGGTCCTGGCCGTTGCCTGGGTGTCGCCACAGACTGCTAGACAGATTTAATTGGTTTGAAGAAGTGCATAATGCATCCTTCAGCTTGTGAGCAGGGCCCTGGGAACCAGAAAATCCCTCTGGAGCTTTTGATCCCTTCATTCAAAGAGGCAGCTGCAGCTCAGGCAGGGAGGCTGGGCGTCTCTGTAGAAAGGAGGGCCCAGGCTTGTTAGGGCCACTTGCTAGGAGGAGGGGCTCCCACTAACCTTCACCCATGGTGTCACTGCACAGAAGCAACAGCTGCCATGGAGCCCCATCCCCCACAAGAGAGTCTGCCTCTTCTCAGAAGGGACACAAAGGACAACGCCAGCCAAACCGTGCTGCCATGTAAGGACAAGGTCCTTCTGACTCAGACGTGTGAAAAGGAAGGTACACCCAACTGAACAAAAACCTTAGAGCTGCCTTGTGGAGACCATGGGCGATGGTTCTAATGGGCTTTAAAGGCAGTTCACACTTTCTTCTTTGTGCATTTCCCTCAAGGAGAACAAGTCGCTGAAACAGAAAAAATATTTCTCAAATAGAACTTAATTTCTTCTTTGGTGACTTGTGAAAGTTTACCACAACTCCATTTAAAACTTTCAGGCACTTTGCTTTTTTTTGTCTTTTAATATCCTTTACCTTTTTAATAAAAAGTAAAAAACAAACAAAAAATACATCCATGTCCTGAATAGAACCTTTCTATGTAAAGATCTCACTAAACAAATAAACACAGGACCAAACAAAATATGAAGCTGTGAATAGCAATGTGATATATTATGAAGCATTTATATATATGTATATATTATATATGAATGTGCAGGTATATGTGTGTGCACCCATGTATGTATAAATATGTAAATATTTGCCTACATACACATCACACACACATACATATTTATACTGACCTCTTTTAGATTGAAGTCCAAGGCACTTTTTACAATGAACAGGTTAAAGCCATTAATTTAGAATATAACTGTTTCTGGGTACATATCAATTTAGGGTGCCAATATCAGAACTGACATCTTTCCTTGCCCATCTTGCCTGATGCGATGAACAGGAGAATAGGCTTAGGAGGTTCGGACTGTGTGAATGGCTGAACTGAGTTCTTTTTCTAGTCCTTAGGAGGAGAGTCCTCACTGGGAAGGCTGCCTTCCTCATGGGGGACAAGAGGCCAGAGGTGCCCAATGCTGCACTTGCTGAGGAGAAACCCAGGCTCCTTCTATCCAGGGACTTGTCCTGGCTCCACTTTATACTCCGATGGCCACTGCCATAGGCTCAAAGGGGGCTTTGAGGTGGCTCGATGCTGTGACTTGGGTGATTTTCACATCACACTCAAGAAAGGCCACCCCTACTGATAGTACAGCCCATGTTTATTATTTAGGCTGTGCGATAGGAAATGAAAGTTTAAGATGCACGCATCTTCATCCTTACAATCATATAAGACCTGTCCGTTACCAAACAATTTGGTAACTGAGGCCTGCGAAAGAAATAGCTGAATTTCTGAATTATTGATTACCATTGCAGTGTGGTGAGGCTGGCCATTCTCCATGTTGACTGCATGCAGATCACCAGGGGCTCTGGTTGAAAAGCCAATTGTGATTGAGTGGGCTCGGCATGGGGCCTGGGGATCTGTTTCTAAGGGCTTAAGGGGATGTGAATGCTCTCAGTCTCTGGATTTCACCTGGAGTAGCAAGGATCAGCTTATGGCTACGCACATGAATTATTGCCCAGAGCTTGCTTCCTCGAGATCTGGAATTTAGGTTCGTATCCTTGATTGTGGATGAGTTACTGCTTCAATGGCAAAGGTCAGAAGAATATACATGTTCTCTATACATGTAAACATCGTAGCTGGTCTACAAAGCACTAGACGGAAAAATCAAAACAGCTCCATTTTTGAGCAGGAGATGTATAAAGAAACAAATCAATGTCTCTCAGTCAATTACCGAATTGAGAGTTAGCTCATTTCCATTGCCCATTGAGTAAGAAATGTGCTAAGAACGGGTGCCCTGGAGTTCTGACGGCTTTAATGAAGCTCAGCCTAGCAGATAACTGAGGAGCAATGCAGATGCTGAGAGAAACAAACATGACTTGGGCACACAGATAGCCCTGGCTTCCCCAGCCAATTGGTGCTGGGCATTTAGACACTTGACTGCCATTGGGCATGACTAACAGGTACCATGGAGGCCCGAGCCTTATCTAGGCTGAAATTCAGGGAGACTTGGAGATTTCTAGATTCTTGTCAGGGCAGCACCTATGATCTTGCATGCTCTGTGGATCTATGTGCATTTCTAGAGTTGGTGAAGGGAAGAGGCAGGCAGGTAACTTTCCCCTGATGCTACTTGGTCTGCACCTGTCCAGTGTTCTGTAGAAGTGATGGCCGGAAGCAAGGTCCTCACGGGGAGACGTGTGGACTTATGGAAGACTTCCTTCATCCACTTTGGTACAGGATAAGACCCTGGCAATTCAAAGGAAGGAACTCTGAAACTCTACATGTGTCTCGGGTGCTGTGGTGAGGAGGGAATGGGTTTCGTGAGCTGCTTAGGGGAAATGCGGTGGTCAGACCCACCTCCTCCCAGCGAGAGTAAATAGCAGATGAAGAAGCCGGCTTTCTGCTGGGTCTCGCTGTACACACTCTGTCTCCTCCTCAGGCACCAATGACAAACTGCAGAAACCTTGATTCCCCAGAGAGATTGCAGCTGAGAGAAGTGCACATTCACTTCTCACTGGGTCCTGCCCGAAGAGAATTCTAATCTTGGTTATCCTCTTATACTGAGACACTCAACGCTCAGAATTTTGAATATTTTGAGGAAAGTAAACAAGACTGTTTTTAATGCCTAATTCTGATATTGCCAGTGGAAAGCTGGTTAGCTGTGCCCGAGGCAATAATTGACAGAATGGGCCCTTTGCATTTAGATTGAAAGAGTCTACGCTTTTACTAAACTGGCTGGCAGCTCCTGAAGGAGTGATGGCTTTAAACATCACTTCTGAAATGGCTTGATAGAATTTGGGGTAGAATTATTCTTCTAAGTTCATGTCAGGGCTATTTTTGTCTCTACTACTCACTCAGTCTTGGAGAATGAGAACATGGCCGCTCAGCACGCTGTGGAACCAGGATCTGGGTCTGGGGGTCAGGCAGCCACTAATAGCGATGTGTACTCAGAAACAGTCGTTAGGAAAGCGGGCTGTCACTCAGCCTGCTAAAGACTAGCTCGATACAAAATGTTAATCGAAAGTTACAATATATTTTATAATATAGCAATATATTTCATATTTAAAATAAACTGTTATGCTTTCTCCTATCATTAAAAAATAGCAAGCAGTACAGAGGCAAGATGCAAATTCATACTGAAGCCCATCTAGTTTGGAATATAAACACTTCCATTTCTGAGTTTGCTATGAAAATGGCTCCTCCATCAACATCCTATTGCTCGCTTTTGTTGTTCTCTTGTGGCCAGCACAGAATGGAGAGTCTGGGACTAAATCCATCACGTCATTGCGCCATTTAAACATCACGTATGATGAAGGTGGATCAGCCCTGGTCGGGATCCAAAAACTGATGCCGCTGGAGAATGGGGTTTAGCCCCGTCCTCGCGCTGGGAAGCTGGATGTCGGCTGTTCCGTCAGATTTGTTTTTGTTTTTTATTTGCCACTGTTCCTATTTATTTTTTATTTTATTTATTTATTTTGCCAGAAATGTCAGCATTTCTTTGGGATCTTAACTAGAGGTTGGTATTGAATTTTGTGCTTTTTCTCCACCAGCTTGATTGGTCACAAGGTCCCTTTTCAGTCCAGGCCCGAGGTTACAGCTTCCAGAACACGCTTCTCGGTGTGTAAACAACTGTGGCAGGGCGCGTGGCACCTGGTTTGGAGGTGGTCTGTTGAAGATTTGACACGTTGCTCAGAGGGAACTCCAGTTCATGTTTGAGTGCTTCCAGTAATGGCGTAAGACAAAAAGATCGCAGTTACAGTCCCCTCTGTGGCTGTCTATTGACTGCAGCACAGGGCACTTGTTCATAAGATGTGGCCTAATTCAATAAAATCTACGTATTCCTTGTCTGCCTTGCGAAAGCTTCCTGCTACCACAAGCAGACACTATTGCTACCCCTCCGTTCCCCTGACTTAGGGCTAGCTATAATCCCATTCCCCAAATGTTTGCTTTGGCAGTAGTAGAGAAGAAAGGGATACTATCCAAGGCATGATCAAGTCAGTTGACTAAAGGGTGGAGAAGGGAGTGTTCATGCTTGCCAGGACACCTCCAGATAGCTGTCTAAGGGACTGAAACCAAAGGC
Source organism: Ondatra zibethicus (assembly GCA_004026605.1). Taxonomy (NCBI): domain Eukaryota; kingdom Metazoa; phylum Chordata; class Mammalia; order Rodentia; family Cricetidae; genus Ondatra; species Ondatra zibethicus. Next base: position 140,883 of record PVIU01002707.1, on the reverse strand, counting down.
CATGAAGTCAACAGGGACAGCAAAATGACCACTAATGGATCCTTAATCTGCTTCTAGAAGTTTGGGGCAGTAGAATGACTGTATGAGAAGGGACCTATTTGAGCATTTCAGAGCAGTAGCTGAGGAAGCAGTAACCGGCTAGCAGTGCAGTGACGTCACAGGGTTGCCGCTGGGCTTTTCCAGCAGCAGCCAGGCTGTCTGTTTTGAGATGAAACACTGACTCAGCTTTGTGTCCACTGTTTGTCACACTCTGGAGGAGGGGGGCTTCCAGAACTATGCACACACCCCACATTTCGCCCTGTTGACTTTACTATCTATCGGATTCCTTTTTGGTAACTTTCCCTACACTTAGACAGAACATCAAAGTGTGGATTAGCCGGTCAATACTGCCATGCTGACAGCAGTGGTCTCATTTTGTCCTCTACCAAATACTTCGAACTGAATTAACTCATCTTCACCTTTAAATACACACAAACCAAGACATACTGGCCAGATATGCAACTTTTTCTCTATTCTGATTTTGTATGTATTCCCAGTTTTCTTCTTCCTATGACTTCTTTGCAAGGAGATTACTGCAAAGTGAAGGGGAAGATTGCTAAATATATTAAAATCATCAGTTTTCAATGTGCTTTCTTGGCCTTTAATAACTTGCTAAGCACTTGAGAACTAAGTTTCATGTACAATTTCTACATCTAATTTACAAGATTGTTGTTACATACAGCACTGGACCCTACTGGAGTCTCAGTCGCTGGTGACCCATGGCTATGCCCCTCACATTCTTTTGGATCATATCAAGACATGATGTCATGGAGTCAGACATTATGAAGGTGGTAAAAATGGCTCTCAGAAACTTCATGACAATTTAGTGATAATGATCACATACATGGCCTTTGAGCCAAAGGTGCGGATTTTTATTTGGACTTCAATCTAAGGAGGAATGGGCTTCTAGCCGGGTGTAAATTACCAGCTGATGCTATGTCCTGAATCCCACTGAGGTCAGTGGTCTTGGAGTATCACAGTACATCCCTGACTTCACAGTACATGAAGCTATAATATGGCTTAAGCAATGAGAGGGTGGCTCTAGGTTTTTAATTCAAGTGTCCAGATATTTGGGGAAAATATTGGAGTGCTTCCATATGCTACTGCATTCCTGAAAGATGACAGGAAGGCCTCTGCCATTGGCCAGCCTTTCAGGAGTGGGTGGAATTCCACCAGTTCAGGGCTAGAGTGACATTATAGTAATTCATGATTTTAATACCCAGCCCACTCTTGAGAATCACACTTGTCCCATTAACATACAGCCATAGGGTCTGTTAGCCTCCTTCCCTACCATTGAAGATGCTCAGGTGATGTGGGATCAGCTGAAAGATGCGGGATATATCTGTGTGAGCTATAACCAGGATCCCTGATACCTAGGCCATGGAGGGTTGATTGTATTTGCAAGAGAAGTATTACTTCCCGTGTCAAGCTGAAATACTAGGATAGAAGCAGCAGTTCATTTGTTGTTGCAGAACCAACCTTCAAATCCTGTCACTTTTTACGAGGTATATTCTTTTGCTAGAGATAAAACCACACACAGTTATTGCACTTCCAATAGGCCAGGCTACCCTACAAATACGCCCACATGTCTCTCCAAAGCTAGCAGTACCCTCCTGGAAACAACTCTAGCCATTCTCTTGATTAGCGTTTCCAGCTTAGTCTCCAGGGTTTACTTAGCAAGAAAACCAACAAAAAGAAAGATTTCAGACTATGTCCAGACCAGGATGGATACAAGGCAGGAGAGGCAGTGGAATCTTGCAAGTCATTTGTGTAAATGCTTACCCACCCAGCACAGGATCACAGCAGGATGCAAGGGGAGAGCAAAGAAAACCAGTCCAGGGCTCTAGGCCAAATGAGCAGGAAGTGGGCCCATCAGTAGCCTGCATTCTGTGAAATGCAACCAATGCTACAGGCGAGCCGCATGGCTATTTCATCTGTTTGCATAAGTGCCTGTAGGTTTGGTTAAACTGAAAACAGCAATACCATTCTTGGGATAAAAATAATCTTTCAGATAATTAATAATTAAAAGAACAAGTAGAAAGAATTAAACACTAACGACAAATGTGGCCTCTCTGGTGTGCAAAACAGTGTGCAAAACAGCTAATGAAAATGCTCAGGGGAGAGATGAAGATGATAGGCCATTAAGACAACAGCAGCAGGCTGGGGTGTGGGTGAGGGGAACCACTCTTGCCTAGCATGCACGAGGCCACAGGTCTGGTCTCCAGCACTGCAAAACAAAGTACAAGACAGCAGACAACATGATGAACAAGAGACTGAACAAAAAACCAGAGTGACCTCCACGCCACAGTTGTCTACCTTAATATCCAGCAATCCCTGTCCTAACAGGACCAGGCCAGCATTGCACAAGAAAAATCCACACAGTAAGGCAGTGCCTCCAGGGTGGCCATAATAGCCGCTCACAGGGCTACTCTCAAGATAGCAACCAAATACAGTAACACCCTTTGTTCTACCAAAGACAGATGAACTACTCCACACATAACTTCTTACAAGCAGAAATCAAAGACCTCAGAATGGGAAAAGTGACAACTGGTGGCTCTCACCTCCCAGATGCTGTGTATGGCCAGACCATGAGGCAGTGAAAAAAACTGAGCGCCTATCCCTAGCCTGGGTCTACATGGTTCTGGAGTCTATGGACTTTGAGATTCAGTGGAGTAGTTTTCGCCGCAAGATGAACATGACAGAACAGAATGGCTTCTAACAAATGAACCCCTCATTTTACACATGTCCTGGGGCTCCCTGTGCTCTCACAGTGTTTCATTTTGAGGTGAGTTCAGGTAAGGAGGGGACAACAGGAACAGTATCCATCCTTCTCCCCACTGACCCTTTCATGCTCCTACATCTAGGTGATGAGACCTCAACAAAGCCCAGACAATGGTTCTGTTCACTACAGTGGCATTGGGCACATGCTCATCTTCCACATACAGACACCTGAGAACGCAGGGTCCATCAGACACAGCTTATTTGGCTGGAAGAAAACTCTTGGAAATCGTTATTTTTAGACATCTGCTTATCTCTCCAGAATGCCAACAGTTTGGGGTTGGCATACACTAGGATCAGGCAGGGTGTATGTCTAGGACACTGTGAATGAGGGACCTGAATCTTTAGTGACATAGAATGTGGCCAGTACCTGCTAACTTCTTCAACCAAACACACCTCACACTTCGTCTCAATGCAGACTTAGATCTCCCTCACCGTGTGCACAGCAAGGAACCAGGTCCCTTTCATTTGGGCTCAACTCAAAGAAAAAAGGACCTGGATGGAACTTCTCTCTCTCTCTCTCTCTCTCTCTCTCTCTCTCTCTCTCTCTCTCTCTTTGTGTGTGTGTGTGTGTGTGTGTGTGTGTGTGTGTATGTGTGTGTGTGTGTGTTCAATATTTTTATTGGATAGAAAATCTGGCTTTTCATTTGTCTATGCCACCACCCCCCCCAATCTAATTTGGGTATGTCCATTTTGGAAAGTTCTGGGCAGCTCTCTTTTTACTTTTACCACCCAGGGGCTTTCTTGGACAAAAGGATGGGAGAGAGGTGTGCTAAGGTCCCAAAGCAGCCAGGAGTTCATTTCCCAAACCTGATACCACCCTTGTCCAATGCACCCGACTTTGGCTGACTTCACTTTCAGCTGCTTCACAGTGGCTGCCCCTCCCCACCTCCCTGTGAAAACCTGAGACCGAGTAGGGATTGCTGTTCTCCGCCAGCTCTGCAGCAAGGGCCCTGACAGAGGTGTTGCTTCCAGTCACCTCCTCTTCCAGCTCCCAAGTAGAGGCACCTAAACAGAGATTAGACGTCTGGTTTCAAGGCAAATCGAACAAAGCACGCCGAAAGAACGTGAATTAGCTCATCAGCTCCACTTCTCTTCCTTCCGTTCCCTGGTCTGAAACTTCCTTGATAGCAAAGTGACCAGGGAAAGAGTTGATTTGCATCTTAAGACCTATGGGTAATGCTTCTGGAGTGGGGAGTTTTATTTAGCAACTGCTTGAACTTGTGTACGGGGTTGGGAAGGAGGTGGAGCTGATCCCGATCGGGCTGTCAGAGGGAGGTGCGTGGCTAGTTCCCACTGCCACACTGACGCCACGGGCCTCCACGAAGGCAGTGAGCAGCTGCTGCTGTTGCTGGCGCAGGGTGTCTGCGATGAGTAGGGGCAGGGAGTTGAAGCTGGCCGTGAGGTGCTCCAGCTTGGTCTCCAGGCTGCCGATCTGCTTCTCTAGGTCTTCACTCCGATCATTGAGCTCCGTGATTAAGTCATACATGACGCTCTGCATCTGGGGGAGTCAGAGTGGAAGACAGGAAGGAGACCATCACCACAGAGGAATATGCGGAGGAGAGGTGAAATGCCCTCCACTTTGCAGCAGGAGCCACCTCCACCTAGCTGTGTCCCACATCACCAAAGGACCACTCTAGGACTTTCCAGGCGGTGGGCAGGCTGAGGTGGGCACTCTATTTTTGTTGTTTTTAGAGGGGTGGGGTATCAATGATCAATTTTATAATTTGTTTTGTTCTTTTGATAGAGGGTCTCACTGTGTAACCCTGGATGACCTGGAACTCAGTATGTAGACCAGGCTGGCCTTGAACTCATAGAGCTCCATCTGTCTCTGCCTCCTGAGTGCTGGGATTAAAGACAGGGGTGACCATGTTCTACTCAATTATCAGTTTGAAACAGTAAATATGCATGGAAGAAAAGAAACATTCCTCTTTTGTCTTACGTGGAATGCACTCTAAATGGCTCTCAGAGTCATACAGAGGGCTGGCTCAAGAAAAGGCACTGAGATGGGGGTGGCCAATGCCATAGACTCACAGTTAACAAGTCAAAATTGAAACTGCAAACCTTCGGCTCACTAGCAGGCCCCTTAACCTCTCTTACCCCGGCCTCCTCATAAAACTGAAGTTAATAACTACACATAGTTATGAGATTGCATCCCTGCCCCACCCCCTTTTCTATCCAGCAATCAGAATATAAAATGTAATTAATGCCTCAGGCATAATCCTGGACCAGAGGGGCTGCCCTGCTGAGAAGCCACCCTTCTGCTTCTTGGCTTAAGAGGAGGTAAAAGGCTGTAACACCTGGCTGAGGTCTTGGAAGTCCTGCCTTCCACATGCCTAGTAAATGATGCCTTGAGGGTGCTCCTGATGGTGTCCTACTCCAACACTATACACAGTGTTCTTTGATCCCACTCGTTAGCAGAACTCCCTGCACGATACCCTGTGGTTCCTGTGCCAGCTGCAGGATCCTAGACTATACAACACCCAGTTAACATGCACCAGGGGTGCTGGTTCAAACTTGAGAGTAAAATTGAGGAGTCTCACACTCCCAGAGTGAGAAAAAGGGGTTCTGATGGCAGTGACCCGGGGAGGGGAACCGCGTCCCTGTGGGATCCACAGTGATGCCCTAATCTCATTTCACCTGTCATTACTCTACGATAGCCGTTCTCAACCTGTGGGTTGTGATCCCAGATGTTTACATTATGATCCATAACAGTAGCAAAATTACAGTTATGAAGTAGCAATAAAATAATCTTATGGTCGGGGATCACCACAGCACGAGGAACTGTAGTAAGAGGTCACAGCGTTAGGAAGGTTGAGAACACTGCTCTAGGAGGATGTGGACGCCACAGTGACCCCAGAGGCCAGAGGAGCAGGAAGCAGGGTGAGAGGAGAAAGGCAGAACACAAACAGGCAGCAGCGGAGGAGGAGGAGGAGGAGGAGGAGGGCAGAAGGGGAGACACTGAGACACAGGAGAGCCCTCCCCCCGCCACCTCTTGCAATCGGAATACTGGAGAAGTTGGTATGAAGACAGCTCCTCTCTCCCAGGAAAAGGGTGACCCTGGAATGGCTGAGCCATGCATCCCAAGCTGGGCCACAGGAGCACCCTGATGAACTGCAGTGTGTGACTGGGTGATGGGTCATCTTGCTCCTTGGGTCTGGTTTCCTTATCTGTGTTTATAATCAGACTCCCCCCCAAGCTCACAAAGCATGTTTACAGTTCCTATCTTATCTGCTCACCCAAGCTTTAGATGGTGGGGGTTGTTTTTACATCTCCAAGGAAGAAACTGAAGCAACTGGGTGAGGGGTTCAAGCCCTCCCTGCTCTGACACCATACGTGGGGCCTGTTTGATATAGAAATTGCCATTGGGAGGCCACGTTCTTTTTTGTTTGTTTGTTTTTGGTTTTGTTTTGTTTAGTTTTTTAAGACAGGGTTTCTCTGTGGCTTTGGAGCCTGTCCTAGGACTAGCTCTTGTAGACCATGCTGGCTTTGAACTCATAGAGATCCGCCTGCTTCTGCCTCCTAAGGGCTGGGATTAAAGGTTTGCCACCACCACCACCCGGTAGGAGGCCACATTCTTAATCTAGGGAGGAAGAAAGCACAGAGGTGGGGAGGAGAGGAGTCAGGAGTTGAAATACAAAGGGAAAGGGAGCAAGCATGACATCGTCATGCCTTCCCTCCCTTGCCAGTGCTTGATGACAGGATGCTGAGCAAATGGAGACTAACGTGAAGCACACACAATTGCTGCTAGAATCTAGGCTGGTGTCATGGGAGGAAAAAATAAAGACTAGGTGGATGGCTATCAGAGCCCACCTCCTCCTCAGGTCTTACGCATGTCCCTCTCGATGGCTCTGTACATTCTTTATCCCCTTGTACATCACTCCCCAGTTATATATGGCTTAATTTCCCAATGCAATACAGGAGAGTGTCTTTCTAACTCACTGTGCGTGTGCATGAGTGCGTGCGTGCGTGCGTGCGTGTGTGTGTGTGTGTGTGTGTGTGTGTGTGTTGGGCATTCAAACTTATGCTTGCACACAAGTGCTCTCATTGCCACGCCATCTCTTTCACCCCATCAACGAGACAGTCCATCTCTGAGAGACTGGGCAGCATTGCAGGAAGATGAACGCAAAGCTTGAGTTTACCTGATATTCCTGGGGGAGTATCAGCCACAGGGTGTCCTATTGGTGAGAGGAGGGATGGCAAACATTGCTAGCCCTTGAAGAAATATCTTGGGGCATCTCACCGAGCCACACCCAAGGCTCACAGAATGGATCCTAGTTGTTTTTTTTCTTCCCAGTCACAGCTGATTGTCTAATCAGCAGACAAGTGACTCACACTGACCAATCAACCCCCCCCCCCCGTCCTTTCTTCCCTCTCTCCCTCCCTCCCTCCTTCTGGTTTTTCGAGACAGGGTTTCTCTGTAGCTTTGGAGCCTGTCCTGGAACTAGCTCATGTAGACCAGGCTGGTCTCGAACTCACAGAGATCCACCTGCCTCTGCCTCCCGAGTGCTGGGATTAAATGCAGGCGCCACCACTGCCCGTAATCACCTCTCTTGAGAATTTAGAATTAAGAGCAAAAGAAAGCCAGTTAAACCCAGGGTGACCTGGGTTGCAGGGAGATGGAGTGGGGGTGGGGGTGGGGAAGCTGGCTCTTTGAACAAGCACCTGAGCAGGAGAGAGGAGCTGGTGTGAGTGAAAGTCTCCTGAGAATCTCTTACCTCCTTGGAATAAATGGCTCCATTTACAATGTACTTCTAGTAGTTTGGGTAACTGGAATCTAGAGTATTAACCAACATGTCCAAAACTTCAGGGGTCCATTCACCTCCTTCCACATTGGGCTCTGGGAAACCCCACATTCCACCTGAATGCCCCTCCCACTGGCATAGGGGTCTGTGGGCGTCTCCCCAGCTGTGACTGAAGTCCTCCCAGGCATAGGAGGTCCTTTCTTTGCCTTGATCTCTCCAGAAAGAGGCGCCTGCACAGGGCCCAGCAACCAGTAATTTCTGCTTGCAGGCTCTTTTCAAAGGGTGCCTAATTGGCCTGAGGGAGTTTCCTTTGCTTTCCCAGGGAATGAGGTTCCATTACAATTGACATCTGCTGGAATGTTCTGCCAGCCTGGCCCTGGGCTATGCACTTGCTATATAATTTCTATCAGAAGGCATGGAGGTGGGGGTGGGAGCTCCTGGTCAGATTGCCCACGCTCAGCTCTACAGTGTTGGTTTTCAAGAAGAGAGCCTCTTTATGGTCCTTATGGCAGTAAAGACAAGAAACGCTGAAGAACAATGCCATATTGAGCCTTAAGACCTTCGGTTCTTAGAACCTCCATGTTCACTGTCAGCTGCCTGCCTGTAGTGAAACACACACACACACACACACACACACACACACACACACACACACACACCCCACTGCCACCATCAATTTGAGGTCAGGTAAACCTGGGCTGTAAGGATCAGAAGGCACAGGAAAATTAATTTCTATTATAACAACAAATTGAAAAGAACCATCTGAAGTATATATAACCAGGTCATTGGTAGGGCCCTTGTCCCATCTGGTCCTCACTAAGATGCTTCCTGTATGTCTTCAGTCATCTTTAGAAGCCCCGATGCACAGCTAATAAACACACCAGTAAGAACGAGATTAGCTAATTAGTTATGAGCAAAGACAAATCTGAGCTACTTAAGGAACAAATGCCAAAGACAGGACACACTGGTAGATTACAAATACAAAACATGAACCTAGGTGTTTGTTCACCAAAGAGAGCTGTCTTTGCCTTCCTGTCCCTGCACTGGCTCTGTGAACATGGGCCAGGTCTGTCCTGGATGCCACTCACCTTGGAAAGGTCCACCAGGGTGTTGGCTTGGTCACTCAGCTTCCTTTGTTCCATCTTGACACCCCTCAGTCTGTGGAGAAGAGTTGGAACAGGTAGTTCAAGTCCACACTAAGCATTAGCCCTTCATTGCTCCTGAGCTCGGAACTTGGCATTGGGACCTTGAGCACCGGCAGCAGGGGACACAACTAGACTTGTCAGGGCCCCGAGAAAGCAAACTCTGGTCCTGACTGCCTGTGTTGCTTTCGCTTCCTTGCTGTTCCCAAGCCATTCCACAGCTCCCATGCCTTTGTCTGGGCTGTTCTACCACCGCCAATGTCTTTCTGACCACTCACCCTTCCCAAACCTATGGATCAGAACAATTTTTTTCTTAGCTTTCTCTGCCCTGTTTATTTATTTACTTATATATTTATTGGGGGGGGGGGAGGCAGGGTCTCAATTTGTAACCCAAACTGACCTCAAACTGAATTTGTAGTCCAGGGTGGCTTTCAACTCATAGTGATCCTCCAGCCTCAGCCTTTTGAGTTTGGGGATTACAGTCATGAACTGCCATACTCAGCTCTTCACTATACTTAAAAGATCTTATTCCTTGATTACAAAAGGAACACTGGTTCCTCACTGGAGTTGCAGTGTGTGTGTGTGTGTGAACACACACGTGTGGAGGCACTCAAGTCTGTATGTATGTGTTTGTTTCTGTGCATATATGTATACATCTATGTGTATATGTGCCTATACCTGTGTCTGTGTCTGTGCATGTGTGTACATGTGTCTGTGTGTGTGTCTATGTTTATGTGTGTCTGTACATATGTGTGTATGTGACTCTGTGTATATGTATATGTGTATCTGTCCATGTATGTCTGTGTATATGTGTCTGTGTGTGTGTATATGTGTGTCTGTCCATGTATGTCTGTGCATATGTGTGCACGTGTGTCTGGGTAGCATGAGAGCCCTTAGGCCCTTGCTCTGATCTTTACCCTCCCACAGCAGCCTGCCTGCTGCCTCACAGGGCAGTGAGTGACAGAACAGCCTGGACTGGGTGCTTTCTGAGTAGAACATAGCAGATTTCTTTTGCACCTCCCTGGTTTGAGAAGTTGCAGCTGAAATGCGGGATCTCACATTCAGTTTGGCTGCACAGCACACGGCTCTGGTACTCACTGGTGGATAGCTTGGAGGAACTTCCTCTGATGTTTCCTGACTTTGGCGTGGTCAATCTTCTTTAGCAGCTTTGTGTGTTTATAGATTAACCATGTTTCCCGCAGGACATTGGCGGCAGCATTCTTGATCTAAGGAAAAGCGAATAAGCTGCTGTCAGGTGAAGTCCTAGGTTCACACAATATGTTTCCCTTACATGTGTGGTTGTCATCTCCCTCCTGAAAAAATGCTTCCTCAGAGATCTCTTCTTCATTAAAAGCATGAAACTCTGAGACTAGATTAAAACACATCTTTTATTAATCTTGGAGCAGATGCAGTAGACTGGAGCTTGGAGTTGAGAGGCATTTCTCCTCCTTAATGGTTTCATCACTGCCTCTCGGCTGCCGTTGCTGGTGCTATATTTAGACAGGCTGTTTAGCAAGCCCTTGACGTCTGGGGTACAGTTTGGATCAATAAATACCATCTATGCCCTCACATTCAGGGTGCCACACTTGAGAGTAACAGGCTCCCTACCAAGTGGAGATTTAAAAAGGTGTCTTTGAGGAGATGTCTTTCGATGCAGTGTCGGTACCAATAAGGCCACTGTTCCTTTCCTAAACGGCCAAAGACTGTGTGCTGCAATTTCACATGTAAATGTAATTGGCACAAAACCGAAATCATCCCAGGGATGTGGAGAATCAGGGAGGATGCCTCGGTGTGAGAGCACAGCTGTTTCCCTGGCTTCCTGGGCACCACAGTCACACAGCTCCACATACAACTCTCTCATCTGTTGACATGGAAACCACTGATATCATCCAGCTCACGACTGAGTTGAGACATATCAATGGCATCCAGATGGCAGTGGACAAAGTTTTAATCCAAACACAGACATCTTCAGCACTTAGTGGCAAGAACAAGAGAAAACACTCCATATTAAGTGCAAGCTGAACATATTTTTGATTAACCATCTCCATTTCTGTCAGCTATGCACAGTGGCATAGGACCACAGGCCCAGAGCCTGTAAGTGAGGAGACCAGCCAGGAAAGATCAGGTGGCCTGCCAGATAGGATTTTAACAAAATCAGAGAGTACAGACCAGCTTCTTCAGACCAACACCAACAGATGGGGCGTAGCTAACATGCTGAGATGCGTGGGAAGGCCTGGGAAGCATCGCTTCGCAGGCTGATTGTGTGTGTTTCACAAATTTTTTACTAAGGATGGGTTATACTCTTCATTGGCACTGACATGATGTTTTAAAAGAACATCTAAGTCTTCTCAGGAATGTTTAAGTGACATAAATATTGCTTTTTTCATTGTTGTTCAGTAAAAAAAAAATCTGTGAAAATGGTTTTAAACCTTTCATTGGCCCACCTCTGGCACTTTCTTGTTTGACAGTGAGCAGGTGGTAGTGACTTGAGGCTGGGGATGGCTAGTGTCTGGCTAGCAAGGAGGGGCAAGCAGATGATTGGCTCTGGGCCTTGGCTCTGGTTGGCTAAAGAGGTGGCAGAGAAGGAAGGGCTTTCTCCTGGCAGAGAAGATGCTGCTGTTGTCCTTTAAAGGGATGGGCAATTTGCTATAGGATCTTTTCAGTTTCCTCGGGTGTTTGGCCTCTGAGAAAAAGCCTTAAAGGTAGGGAGGAGGGAAAGAGCCCGCCTAAGCCTTCACAAGGATGGGCCGGGCCAGTCACACAGTCCCTTCTTAGGAATGCTCGCAGAGACACTGCATAACAAGACAGACAAGCCTTTGACAACGGTCCCTGTGTCCTGCCAACAGACACTTGACATGGGAAAGCCTGCAAGGTGTGTGCATCATGAAGCAGTTTAGGAGCAAATGCTTAGTTATCTATAAGATGAAGGGAAGACATCTTGGGCTAACACACACACACACACACACACACACACCCAAGTCCATCAGCTTACCAACAGCAGTCAACGTGGATTTGAGCACTATGTAAATCTTAAGGTGTCAGACAGATATCAGTTATTATCATACAACTCAAGTTCCCCACTTAAAACAGAAGGAAACAGTTCAGAGATGGAATGAAAGGCCAGACTCACACAGGGCCAAGTCTAATCAAGAGTCAGGTCCAAGAGGTGCATATGATTCTCGTATGGTCTGAAGGGAGGCAGGTCTGGACTTCATCTGAATTCAAACAGAACCATTTCCTCTTTCCCAGGATCAAGGAATTGGGAAGGATGCTAGTTTGGTTTTTGTCTTGCTTTTTAAAGTCATTCTGGCCCCCATTCAGCAGCCTGACAGAACACAGACTTCAGTGCTTGCCTTTATCCCAGCCTAAACAAAAGCTCTTATAGGCACAGTTTGGCCAGGTGGCAGTGAAACATCAGATCCATCTTCATGGGTTTCAGAGGGAGGCCCCTGAGCATTGGGGAAAATAATGTTAAATGCAAGCCTTGCGCTGACTGAAATTAACTGCTAGCAAACAGCCTGGCACAAAGCTAAGCAGATCAATATCTGCAAGAGAAAAAGCAATAGGCTTTTAACCGCACTTGGCTCTCCTGAGTCTCCCTCCATTTCACCTGGCGCCTGACTCTGAGCACGGTTGAGAAGACAGCATCATTTCAGCCCCTCTTGGGGCCTGCTCAGCCTCCACAGTGTGGAGACACCTTTCCCTGATGGAGACTTAGGTATCCTCTGAAGGGTACCAAACCTAAAAGATCTTCCCAGGATGCTGAGTTGGGAGGGTCAGGGCTTGAGAGGGAAGCAGTGAACTGGCAAGGGCTGTCCAAGGTTGGCTCTGAAAGGCTTAGTTGAGGTCTCTTTGAAGGTGGCTGGGTAAGGATCTTTTATGTGTGAAAGGCCAGTTCTCTGGCTTCCAGACCCGTAAGCATGCAGGCTGATAGTGCTCACTGAGTCTATAAGTTCTCTGTCTTCCATATTGCTGTTTTCACTATGCTTAGGGTCCATATACTATAAGAAGGACTTGTTTTGTTTCGTTTTGAGAAAGGGTCTCACCACACACTCCTGGAAAGCCTGGAACTTGTTATGAAGACCAAGTTGGCCTACAGAGATCCACCTGCCTTGCTTCCTGAGTGCTGGGATTAAAGGAATATACCACCATACCTGGCTAGGAAGGACTCTTCATATTAGTGGGCCTGGGGAAGAAACAGGTCCAAGGAAGATATCCCAAATAACTGTGAGTTACATCTTACCAAGCACCGTGCCAGGCTTTAGAGAACACTAACGCCTGCATTATTTCACATCTTAATCTCCAGATAAATGTGGTAGGTGGTGGGCTGTTAGCTCCACCTTGGCTCCATTGCTAAACTCTCTGAGATTTATTTTCTCCACCTATTTAAAGGACAATTAATGAATATTAATGTGTACCTATGATGAGCCAGACACTGCTCTAGAAAGTGAGAGTATAAAGATCAACAAATCAATAGCATTCTCTTAAAACAAACAAACAAAAACCTAGGTCTCATGATGTAGCCTAGACCAACCTTGAACTCACTATTCTCCCAGACTGACTTCAAACTTAAAATCCTTCTGCCACAGCTTCTTGGGATCACAAATGTGCACTACCACTTCTGGTGAACTAATAGTATTCTTGCTGTCCTGGAATTTATAATCTTTGGGTGAGGAGGGATGCAGCTAGAGATCTAGTATCAGATACTCCAAGCTTTAAAGGAAACTAAAGCATGACCCAGGGCTAGAGTCTTGCAAGCGCATTTCATCTGCAAGATGGACTCCTGTGTTGCTTAAATGGGAATACACATAGAACATTTAGCATAAAGCCTGGCCACGGTGTGTTTCAATGCACAGTCACTTTGTTTTCTTGTATCTGTTGTTACATTATCTGTTTATTGTGGGGGTGGTGTATGAACCACTGTTGTGGAATAATCTTTCTGCACACTGTGTAAATATATGTTGCTGTGATTGGTTTAATAAAGATGCTGACTAGCAAATAATTGAACAGGATAAAGTTAGGCAGGAAAGCCAAACTGAAAATGCTAGGAGGAAGGAGGGCAGAGTCTGGAGTCACCAGCCACAGAGGAAGCAGGAGATAAATGTACCGATGCATGACAGGGCAGAACTAAGCAATATGGGTTAACTTAAAATTTAAGAGCTAGTTAGTAATAAGCCTGAGCTATTGGCCGAGCATTTATAATATAAGCTCAGTGTGTTTATTTGAGAGTAGCTGTGGAACAGGAAAACTCCACTTAGTCAGCTCTTTCCTTCTAGCGTGGGGTCCCAGGGATCCCACTTAGGTCAACAGGCTTGGTGGCAAGAACCCTTTTCTACTGAGTCATCTCATAGGCCTATTGTCACTTTACTGGGATTGCTTTTCCAATATGTATCAGCTTCTCCTCATGGCCCCAGTCCCCAAGAAAAGAAAGCGTGCAAGAGGACACAAGTCTCTGCATCCCATGTTACAGGCTGCTCTGGCCACCTCTCTGCCAGGGTAACCACCACACGGTATTACAGAAGGGCTGTGAGTCACAGGGACAGTGGCCAGGGTGCAGGGAGGATGAAAAGAGCTCCTTTCTTGAGCAACCACGCCCTCCGTGGCCACGGGAAGCCAACAGAAAAATCCACCCACTGCTGGACCCCAGCTCTGCTGCCAGGAGCCCTGCTGGGGAACACTGTCCCTCTTGGTTGAAGAGGGCAAAGGGGGAATCCAGGTCAGCCTCACAGCTATGACTTTCCCACCCCAATGAGTCAATGGGTGGACCCCAACTAACAGAGATGAACGACATCACGTTGAGAGGCTGAGAGCCAGCCAGCTGTCCAGAGCTTGATTGGAGGTGTCCGTTATAACCAGAACTGTAGGAGGAGGCTGCTCCCTTCAACCCGCCAGCCCTCTCATCCCTCATCTTTCTCCACTGACTTCTGGCTGACTTCCTGGCTCTCTCTCTCTCACCACCCTGTTTACGCCTCCTCATCTTTCCTCCATCCTAATCCATATTCCCTGCCTCACCTGGACATGGCTCCGCCCCCTTTTTTGGTAGGAATTTGGAATGGGGAGATGTATTTTGTGTTTCAGTGTTGGAGTTAGAGCTCTACCTGAAGCGACTTGTGATAAATGGCAGATCATTCACAGTGATATTAATATGATACACGACTAACGTAGAATCAAACTGGCTCCTCCCAGGCAGGCCTGGGACCCTTGCCACCAAGCAAAGCTCAAGGAACTGACCACATTGGGTGTTGGCTGGAGGACTGCAGGTTCCTGAGGACCAACCAGATCCCGGATGGCACAGCTCTCTGAATCTGAGTGTTCACTCCGCTCATCCCCAGAGTCTTTCCCATTCGGGCAGGCTGCTTTTCTACTCCTGTCAGTAAAGAAACACCACGTCCAGTCTCTCTGGGCCACCGCCTTTGTGGGAATGTCATTTGCAATCCTCTTCTGAGAGAATTCACATTCCTGGTAATTGATTACCTAATGAAGTCTACAGAGAAAGGCTTGTTCTGGGGATCTACTCAGGAGCCAGACCAGCCGTGGGCCATCCATCTCGTGTTCCTTAGCCAGTCTTCCCTGTCTGCGGAACAGCGACTGCCATTATGTTTCCCTATGAAACACCCCTGCTGAGAGTAAGTCTTTGAGTAAGCCTGCTGGAAACAGTTTTCCCCAGCCTTTGACATTTTCTCAAGTTCAAGTTTTATTTAGGACTGTTCAGCAGGTTCTGGGTCTGCCCAAAGTTTTTCAGTGGGGTAGTGATATGTTCAGGGTAAAATCAGGTCTAAAGGGATTCAAGGGAAAGCAAAGTGCCAGGTGACTGCACTTTGGGGGAGGCTGATGAGTGGGTGCAAGATAATCAGATCCTATGGCAGGGAGACCAGGACGAGGGTGGTTTACGGATGGGCGAGAGGAGCCTGGGAGGTGTCATTGTGTGTGAACAGCCAAGGTACACAAGTGAGCCCTGTGGGCTGCAAGGAACAGACCAGTCAGACCTGGCACTGTCTTTGGGACTGGACACTGGAGGGACAGTGACGTTTGTTAGCAGCCCTGGAGAGTCAGGAGCCAGAAATAGTTCAGGGCTGCTAGGTTTGGCTTTACTGACTGATTTCATGGGAAATGTAGTTCAATGAGGTTCTAGGGGACAAGGAACCCTTCTGCAAGGAGAAGGAGGCCACCCCAAGCCAGAGGCATGCACTTATCAAACTGACCAGAGAGAGCTACCTCGAGTCTGAGTGGGGAGTCAGGGAGGTACTTGGGCTGTCTCCCATCCTCACAGTGTTGCTGTATGTCACTTCCTTAGATATTATCGAGTAGCCCAGGGGTCGACAATAAGTTATAATTATAGATTAAAGTGGCAGTGACAGAAAAGTCAGTGTGGGAAGACATGATCCCACTAAATACAGAAGTGACATTGCCACCAAGGTTGACAAGTTATTCAGGTGAAAGGAGACATGGGCTTGGGAAAGTCAGAGATAAGTACGCCATTCATGTTGGCAGCTCCAGTTCCGGTTATAATGGACACCTCCAGTCAAGCTCTGCCAGGTGCCAGAAACGTGATGTTTCTCTTTTCTGTTAGTCAGGGTCCACCCATTGACTTGTAACCAAATACCAACAGCCTGGTGCTACCCAGAGAGGCTGGGCTGAAGTTAGACAGGTGATAAACTAACATCAGAATGACAAGCATTTTTAGGATCCACAGGCTATGATTCATGGTTTCTTTCTGCTTAGATGTTTGAGGGATTAATATTGCATATACTTGCAAGAGGTTGCTTTTGTCGGGTTAGCCTACTAATTGTTCACTACTGAATGGCAACAGGCCATGGTAGCTGCTTTCATCTGGACCATTCTCCAAGAACTCACTGGAGTCTTGGGCACAGACTTGAGCTTCTCATCTCATTGGCCCATGAATCACTGCCGTTTGGAAAGGGCGAAGGGCAGCTTAGGACCCTCTGGGGCTACCCTGGGGGTGAGAGGTCAGAGCCAGCTTGAGTTCAGTCAAGGTCATGCAGAAGGATGGCTATTAAGTCTCAGTAGTGCCAGCTTTGAAAGTCTCCCTTTTAAAGAGTCCTCCCTTTGTGTTTATTTCTCTGGGAAAAGATGTAAGATATTAGAGGGACATTTCAGTGGATTTAAGTGTTCTGAGAAAAGTGAGATGTTATTCAATTAAGAAGGCACCTTGCACTCATGGATGAGCAATAAATAGCTGTGGATTTGATTTTCAGCCCTATTCCTCCAAAAGTGAGTGAACTTGAAGAGGATTTTAGTGAATTATTTTTGAAAGATTGAAATTAGCAACCACAACCTCATCTCCTTCTACAATTATAGTGCAGAAAAAAATGTGCTTATTTTCCTGGCCCATGAGAGAGCCAGCTTTCCTTGGTTTTATTTTCCTCTAGTGTCTGATTTACTGGGTGAAAAATGGAAAGGACAAAGGAATAGCACGAAAATACAAAGTGTAGTCTTGGCTTTAGAAAGCCACCAGAGTAAACAGAGAACGCTAATGTTTCTGTTCTTGGCAAACAACCTCTGAGAAGAGTGGGAGGCAAAACCCCTCTCCCCTGGCTTGTGGGGCTGCAAAGCAGGGAGCTGAGCTGACTCAGGATGACACTGGCACCTGGGCAGTTCATACCCCTAGCTCCCCTCGCTGCTGCGCGTGCGGGGGGGCTGAGGATGATACTGGCACCTGGGCAGTTCATACCCCTAGCTCCCCTCGCTGCTGCGCGTGGAGGGGGGGCTGAGGATGATACTGGCACCTGGGCAGTTCATACCCCTAGCTCCCCTCGCTGCTGCGCATGGGGGGGGGGGCTGAGGATGAGCGTGCTCGCGGCATTCGATGTGAGCGCTGCAGGGTGGCAGTACCACATACTGTCATGTTGGAGCTCCATGTTTTCGTCTGGCTGGTATTTTGGGGGCCATGATGCTCCTTGTGGTCTGCATGCCAACGACATGGAAAAATTTGCTTGTACAGGTTCATATCTCACGAAGTCGCACACCTGCCTGTCCCGCAGAATGCCACTTGTCTCAAGATTGCATGAAAGCTGTCGTTAAAGAAACAGCTCCTACCTAGTTTATTGGGTCTGTTGTTCCCAGAAGCCTTATCGTTTCTCTGTTCTAAAGGAGCCTTATTAATTTTTGCTTGTCTTTTATTTTGTTTTAAGGCAGGATTTTCTAGGTGGCCCAGGCTGACTTCAAACTTGAAACAGTCCTCCTCCCTCAGCCTCTTGTGTTCTGGGATCACTGCGCCTGGCTTAAATGGTTTTCCTTTTTTTCTGACAACCCAGTGGGAGTATGTGAGGAGCAGCTAATCACCCATTCCTGTATTTTCTACTTACCTTCTTCCTAAGCCATGTTCATAAGGGTGCAAGTGAGAGCCATTATCCAGAAAGCCCAAAAGGGAAAGCCGGATGATGACATTTTGATAAGCAACAATATTTGGGAATGTGGGCTCTACTGGAATAATCTCTTTAAATGACTTTTACAAAGGGATTGGCTTTAGATATACATCCAGTATAATTTTAAGACTTTGTATTGCCCTTCTTAATGAGAATCATGAAAATATTTGAGCATAGAAAAAACATAGCATCATACTGGGTGATGGATGTGGCTCCATCAGGCAGGGAGGTGGCTTCTATCACTGTGTGCTATTTATCTAATCATCAGGAAAATGATTTGGTTGCTTGATGCATACAGTGACTTAATGGTGGCTCGCCTGGTTTGATGGGATTCACTCATGGACGAGGAGCCGAATGCCTGAGCTGGGGCTGCCCTAACCGCTAATCCACACCTGGTGTGTGATCTCTTTCTGACTAGCTCCCACTTCAGCTGTGAGCCTACATGAAGGTATGGGCATGAGGCATCTTACCCGTTTGGTGAGCTGAGTGTCCATCATGAAGTTGTGAACATGCTTCTCTGCTTTGGTGAGTTCGAGCTTGCGGGCAACCACAGCCACCACAAGGGCAGTGCAACCTGCACCCTGCCAGAGGACATCAGAGGGCCCCAGGAGAGAGAATACACAGTTAGGAGGCAAAGCACAAGACTCAGGGAGCCCTGTGCTCAATGTGGGCATTGCAGGTACAAGACTCCACGTCTCTGACTGGTCAAGATATTCCATAAAGCCTGTTGAAACCCGCTTGTGCCCTGATATCCCCACCCAAGAAGCAGTCTACAATGCTTCTTGTCTTGTGACCCCGGCTGACGTGTAGAGACGGCCAATTCTCAGCACTGTGTGGCTAGGAAGAGTCTTTGGGGGACTTAAACCCATGGGCAGTCAGGCTCCTGCACAGTGCAGCAAATGACAAAGGATCTGGTGCACGGAAGCCTGTCTGTCTGTCTGTCTGTCTGTCTGTCTGTCTGATGCTGTCCCGAGCTCACACCAGCTCCAGCCCAGCAGGCCGAGGGGAAAGACACCCCTGTGTGGGCTGCAGTGCACAGTTGGGGAAGTCCTGAGAATAGCTAAATGGAAAGGCAGTGCAGTCTCCCCAAAAGATGAGCGTGGCCTCCCAAAGGGAACACTTGGATAGGCACCAACTACAGTGCCTGCCCCACATATGGGTCTTTCTCCTTAAGGCTCTAGGCTGTGACTCAGCACCAGGAATTGGCTTCCAGAAGGAGACTCATGCATTCACCAACACGCAGGAATTTTAAAGATGACAACGCTACTGCCTGCAGCCAGGATTTAAATGACTAAGAGGGGCACCCTCGGCCTCTGTAGAATAATGTTACTAGTCTGCTCAGGTAGCTCCCACCTGCCCCCCACACCCTCCCCCTCCTCAGCCCCCACAGGAGAGCACAGCAGAGGAGAAGCCAAGTGGCGGCCTGAGCTGAGCCACAGAGCAGTTGGGCTCCTTCTCCTGCCTGGCCCATTAGCTATGCACTTGACTGAGCAATGAGCAGGAACAGGAAAGTGGTATGTCCCTGATTTTAGAAGCACTCTTCTCTGTGAGGCTTGGTGGCCTGTGCGTCCTGAGAGAGGGAGACAGAAGCCCTTTGCTTGGTTCTGTGGTGGCCAGTGAAAACCATCCCTGGAGTCTCGTCACACACCACTGCCCTCTCCCTGAACATGGGTACCACCCTGACCACCACCTATGGAAAGAGGTGGCAGACTTAGGAATGCCAGCAGTGAGTCTCCCGTGCCTCAAGAGCCGAGGTTAGCAGTGTGAGATGCTGGGGAAAGGAATCCACTTCCAAAAGTAACACTTTTGGCTTAATAGGTTTTATAATGTGGTGAGAAACGAGGAGAATATTTCTCAGAAACACTACGGTCTACAGCAGAGTCGGGACAAATGCATTTCCTACAACACTGCCCTTCTTCCCCTCGCTGATGACAGCCATCTCGTGTGAGACGCTGCCATGGAAAGTGGCTCTCCACAGGGTCTCATTAACACAGTTATGTGACACTGTCCAATCGGCTATCCAGTTCAAGCACGGTGCCCAGTCTGTAAACTTTTCTTTCTGACCTCATTTTGCCCATTTGTTTGGGGATAGCTGTGTTTTCTTGGCATCTGTGACTTGCTGGAGACTCTGTGCCCAATTTTCAGAGGATATGGGCAATTGGACAGCCCAGTCTATAGCTATAATCAATTTAGATAGGCTGCCAAAAGCAAAAATAGCTTAAAAGAAACTGTCCTGGAGGGAGGATGCATGCTCCCTCTCCTCTTGAGCACAGCCAGCATCAACCTTCCCCTTTCTATGGGACTTCCAAAAAGAAGGATGTGTCCTAGCATTAAAAATGGAACATCAGAAAGAGAGGGCTCCTCCCAGGTTCCCCCTGAGTTCAGAAATAATTCCACTTAAATCACCTGGGGAAAGCTGGGGTGTGACATCTGAAGAGAGAGTCCCCTTTTTGCTACATGGATCTTGGGAACATCATCAACACAATTGCTGGGGTCTAGACAGGAGCCCTGCAGCTCCAGTCCGGCCCTTCAGCCGAGCTGGTTGACTGCAGAGAACTGCTCATGGGAGCGCAGTGCTTTAACTAAGCAACTGCCCGTCTTACATGAGAAGATACATTCTTTTTGTATAGATGCAGCAAAGTGGACTAAATCCCAGGGCCCAATTTCTTTCAACTTAAAAATGTCAACACTCTCTTGTAGCTGTTTTTCCAGAGGGTGCTACCTTCTTAACATCATTCCAACTTCAGCAGATACTCACAATTCTAATTAAAAATTTATCAAATTTAATTATTTGTCTGCATGTGTGCATGCATGCATGTGTGTGTGTGAGAGAGAGAGAGAGAAAGAGAGACAGAGAGACAGAGAGAGAGAGAGAGAGAGAGAGAGAGAGAGAGACATGGTGCACATGTGGAGGTCAGAGAACAACCTGAGAAAGCCAGATCTCTCCTTCTACCTATGGGTCCGTGGGTCTGAACTCAGTTGGCAGGCTTGGCAGTCTGCCTTTAGCCAATGTGTCATCCTGCCGGCTTGCATGCTCTGATTTATTTCAGATTATTCATTGCCTGGATATAACTAGGGAGGTCACAAATGATAATGCCAAGCTATGAATGCCGATTAAGAGGCAACTTTGTGGATGTGGGATCAGCCCTCAGAAAATGGTGCGGAGTAGTAAGACCCAGGCTGCTAGCCCTTTCCAGGATGAGTGTGAGGAAGAGAGAAGGGTGAGGGGAGATGGGGAATGAGCCAGAGAACAAGTCTAACCATACTCTAACCAGCGCTAATGAGAAAACAGAAAAGGAGAGAGGAAAAAGAAAGAAAGGCTAACAGAGCAGCGAGAAGAAGGGAGGACACAGAACCTAAGTCAGAGGCCACCAAAGAGGCATCAGGGGACCTCCCCCAGGCCCAGCCCTTTTTGTCCCTGTGGGTTTGAGTTTCATATTCTGTGTTCCCTGGGAAATCCAAGAGTTACCCCAGGATTTGCATTTGTCACCTAGGAGTGTTTGCAAGATTTGGCCATGGTTCAGCCTAGTGTAACAGGTGAACGAACCATCAAGGGCCTGGTTAACTTTAGTGGGAGTTCGTGTCATCCTGGTGCAGAATCTCCTGATGTTGGTGGACAAAGGGGGACAGAGGAACATGTGAGTAGAGGGTGGGATGGAATAAGGAAGGTGGCAGCTGCTGTAATGACTTCTGTGGGATCAGAATGAGAAGCAAATCTGTGACCTGACCTCTTGCCTTCAGATGCCAAGACCTGAATCCGCTGACATCAATGGGAATGTTCAGTTCATTCTACCCAAGTCCTGTTCCCATGGAGGGAGAGGACCCGCCTCCAACAAGGCCAGACTTCCCCAAGGTACACAGTTGGCAGAGTGAGGCAGACTGATCAGAGAAGGGGTGTCCTCAGGGTGAACATGTCAGCAGATTTGGGCCCAAACCCGGACCCCAACTGCTCCACACCAGGCCTCCCACTTCTTGTTTCGAAGAAAGATTTCCAGCTGGAAAATCTTAGATGTTGGAAAAACAAGTTTCCCAAGGGGGGAAAGTATGAGGTGTTCTTAACTGGAGAGGCAGCAAAGGAAATAAAACATAAATGAAAATGACAAATGGAGGACAGCGGCCTGCGGCGTTGCTTGCACACCGAACAGGCCACTCCCACATGGCTCCCAAGTCACTCGCTTTCTGTCACCTCTTCTTCATCAACTCAAGAGGCATCCTGCAGGACACTGCTGGGGACAGCTGCAAGGCCTATTTGTCCACAGCCCACATCAGGGTGGCAGAGAGCATCCAGGCCTGGGAAGTGGAGTCACTGCCATGAAGTTAAGTCTCTGGGGGCCCCGAAGCTCTCCCAGATAACAGAAGCAGAGCCAGCTTCCCTTCTGGGTGCTGAATGTTAGCAACATTGTAAAGCATCCTTCCTCATGGGCAGATGCTGCAGCTCAAGGTGGATTCGTGTTAATGAGCAAACTCTCAAATGCTCCAGGCCTATGCCAACAGTGTCAAGTTGTCCAGACAGTTACATGCCCTGCCTAATGGTGGGTAATTATGCAGTTGCTGGATTGCCAGAGGAAAACAACGATTAAGGCCATTTGCAGCAGGCACACTAAATCCTTCCTTTTCCCTTCCTGTGCAGCCCTTGCCTTGGCCTTGTGGTGTCCATGGTAACCAAACAGGAAGCCCTACCTTTAGTCAAGGCCCTTAGAATTATAATCAGGAGATATACATCATGTTGGGGGTAGGGCGGGGTAGCCTTAGCAATGTGAGCCCCTAGAAAGGAATGACTCAGCTGGAGAGTCACGTTGAATAGAAAAAAAAAGCCACCAGGCTTCCCGATTGTGTAGTGAATGGCAGTGAGCAGAGGCAGTGTCTCATGCTGGAGCCTTTGTGGGGGAAAAGCTTATATTCCCGAAGCCAGGCTTTATGCCAAGTGCTCCCAGGAAAGGCCTGGGCTGGGACTGTAATACAGGAAGCAGCGCAGGGTCCCTCACCTGCTGGTACTTCCCACTTGGATTCCACTGCCATCCACAAGGAACACTGTGGGCCCACGCAGCGAGCAAGGGTGCTGGAAGGTGGGGTGGCCACACTGCCTAGGGAGAAGCAGTGTCTTGGGCCAGGGCTTTCTATGCTTTTACCAGGCTTTCAAACAGAAACCAGGAGCTGTGAAGCCAGGGAGCCAGGGAAACAGTGGGCCTGAGCAGCTTCTTGGATGGGGCACAGCTCCATGCTGAGAGGGAGAATGGCTGGGATTTAAAAATAACAGAGGCCCGTCCACCTCTTGGCAGCACGGCTCTGAGCGCCCTGCCTGAGCGCTGGGGTGGGGCCTGAGAAGGAGAGTCGCAGCTTTCAGGTGGCATTTCGCTCCTTTCGGGTAGGAAGAGTCTTCGCCTGGTTTCCTGGTGACAGCTGGAGCTGTGCCAGACAGACTCCTACTGAACGATGGGAGGTGTTTGTTCTAAAGCCTTACACTTACCATGATTTATCCCAGCCTGGCGCTATGCCTCTGTCACTACCGGCTGTTTCAAGGCAGCCTGCTCACACGGGCCTGCCCTGCAGGGGAGTTGGAAGGAACAGGAGGCTGTGGCCAGCCATCCACTGCCATGGGGTCTCCCCTGCTCCTAATAGCCCCATGGTTCCTACCCACCAGCATCAGCTCTGATGGCCACCATACTGAGTAGAGAAGGACAGTGTCTCCTCCCTTGATGGAGTTAGCTAGAACCTTCCCTTCTGCAGACACAGCTGGCTGCCCCACAGGAAGAGCTGTCCTGCTTCCTGGGAGCAGTGAAAAAGGAACAGATAAAAGGAGCCCTGAGAGGAGGGCGTCGCAGCACAGAGTGGGCTGCAGAGCACGGCAGTGATGGGAAAGCGGAGGGCCAACCCATGGGGACCTCGTACCAGGCTCCAAGCATCCTATCTCTCATGCCACTCCAGCACCAACCTCAATGCCCCAGGACTAACCATGAACCCTCTCTTCGGAGTCATTCCTCTCTTGAGAAGAGGGTCTCAACTGGGTTCAAAGAAGGAAGTCTGGCATTGGTTCTAAGACTCCAAGTAGGGCATCAAAGGGGACACTGCTTGTCCCACCTCCAAAGTATCCCCCAACCCCAGTTACTTCAAAAGTGGGGATAGTCTGGGTACAGTTCTCATTGTTTACCACAAACTTTCACATCAGTTATTTCTTGGGGACCACGAGCAAGTGAGGAGGGCAGTCAGGTGCCCCTCAGGTGCCCAGGTTCACCCCACCCAGGAGAGTGTAAAGCTCCACAGGTGGCGCTGAGTGCCTGGTCCAGAGGCCACAGTGAGGGTGTAGTGAAAATTCAGCTCTTGCGTCTAATGCACACATCACATCCCTCCGAGATGCTGCACACAGCCCCAGTGGTGGGAGGGACACGTGTCCCAGAGCCCCTGGAGCCGAGGCATTTGGTTGAGGGTGGGAAGATTAGACCTCTGTGCTGGGCGCCTAGAGACCTGTTGGCCTTATCAGGTACCCAAGCTGGAAAGCATCTGGCACTCAGAGTCAGCAATCCAATGTGCACACGTGGAAGACAAAGCCTGGGAAAGTCCAGAGTTGGCCCAGAGCCGTGTGGGCAAACCAGGACTCATGCCAGCAGCCGACCCATCCAGGACGTGGCTCCCTTCAAGCTGCCTCAATAGTATATTTCTGAGCTTCAGCTAAACTCGATCAGAACTGTTGCCGAGGTCTGTGGAGCCTGGGACACAGGAAGGAGTGTGGTAAATTACAACCCTGGTGTTCCCTGGCAGCAAACAGAGGATGAGAGCAGCAACCAATCTCAGCTCACTTGGGGGTGGGCTTTGAAAGCTAGGTTTGCACACACAGTTCACACTTGCCTTTTGATGTACAGGACAGGCATAGGGTCCTAGTGACTAGCACCCCTCCCGTTCCCAAAATAGACCCCTCTGTGTTCCTGCAACACCTCGAGGGCAGGGCCGTGGGCGGGTACTCACCATGATGCCAGTGAGAAGGCAGACACCTTTCCCACAGTAGGTGTGGGGCACCATGTCCCCATAACCAATGGAAAGGAACGTGATGGAGATGAGCCACATGGCACCCAGGAAGTTGCTGGTCACATCCTGCTGGTCATGGTACCTGCCAAGGGGAGACCGGTGTTAGTCTGTGAAATGACTGCTGGGAGCAGAGGCTGGGGGAGGGCACGGGGACATGCTGAGGAAGGTGCAGCGGTGACAGTGTGACATCTCTCTCTAGGCTCCTGAGGGTCCCGCTGCCCACCCAGGTCCCCCACTGCAGGGCAGAGCTTTGTCCGGATTTGCAGTGTACTGTAGACTCCTTTCACTGCAGGGCAGAGCTTTGTCCGGATTTGCAGTGTACTGTAGACTCCTTTCACTGCTGGTAGGAAGGCTTTGTCCGGATTTGCAGTGTACTGTAGACTCCTTTCACTGCTGGTAGGAAGGCTTTGTCCGGATTTGCAGTGTACTGTAGACTCCTTTCACTGCTGGTAGGAAGGCTTTGGATGAAACCATGCAGGAATAAAATTTAAATTTTCTTTTTAAATACATAGATCAGAACTCCCGATCTTTGTTCTCCATCTCCCAGGTGACAGAACTACAGGCCTGTGACACTTCACCTGGCTTAAGAGGTTTATACATCAGTGTGTTTGGTGCCTTCTGCTTGCGAGGACACAGCCTGGCTTCCCTCTGGGGGATGTAGCAACAAGGTGCATCCCCAGATACTAAACTTGCCGTCACCTTGACAGAGGACTTTCTGGCCTCCTAAAGCATCGGAACTAGCCTTTTCTTCTCCGTAAATCAGGCAGTCTGTGGTGCTCTGTGACAGTGACACTGAGACACAGAGGGACAGAGCTGCAGCTCTCCAGGCAGGCCTGGGAAAAGGACCTCAAATTCAGCACGCAGGGCAGGGGGGAAACAGCGAGGATGAAAGAGCCTTCCTACTGGACCAGTGTGAGTGGCATACAATGCAATGGTACTCCTGTACATCACCCAGCCACTCTGGGGAACAGAGCCTGGGTAGAGGGGACAGCTGTTTGAGACTATTGTAACCACGGAGACTGACACATGGCATACAGATTCAAGGCTGGCGATGGCTGAGTCAGGGCTATGCTCAGCTGTGACCTCCATGCACAACAGAGCTTGGAGCTCCATTGAGTGAGACATGCAGGGGCGTCTGCAAGTGAAGCTGTGTCTGGGGATGCTCCTGAAGGAAGACGAAGAGCTGCTGGCCAGAGGGAAGCAGCTACGCTGAGCACCAAGGCAGAGTGCGGAGGATGTCATGCATTGAGCACCTGCCGCATGGCTGACACTCTGCATGTAAGGGCTCTATTGCTTACAGGGCCCTTTGAGGTGGCTGAAGGATAAGCAGCTAAAAGCACAGAGACATTGAGTAACTTGTTCAAAGACACACAGGAAATAACTGAAGCAAAGTCCATGGGCTTTTGCTGCTCCACTGTGCACTAGAGAATGGGAAGTGACTGGCATGTGTCCTAGAGAGTGACAGAAAGGGTCATGAGAGGAGGGCACCTGGGCTTCAGCAGTAAGCGATGAGAGGGCTGTGAGGCAAGTGCTCAGAAGAGGTTGGGGGGCCTGAAGTTCTACGGGCAGATGTTCGCATTTGGTATTAGAGGGCTTGAAGGCCATTCTGGGTTGCCTGATGGA
The DNA here is from genome assembly GCA_004026605.1 of Ondatra zibethicus. Lineage (NCBI taxonomy): Eukaryota > Metazoa > Chordata > Mammalia > Rodentia > Cricetidae > Ondatra > Ondatra zibethicus. Next base: position 114,150 of record PVIU01002707.1, on the reverse strand, counting down.
GGAAATGCAGCATGGCATGGCTCTCTGGGAAGGTCTGTGGTGAAGGATGCTTGAAAAGGCAGTGCAGCAATGAGGAAGCCATCCGAGGGTAGGTGTGCATAACTGGGGTCACCATGGCTGCAGCTGCCTCCTGCCCTCAAGTCCAGTCCCAAATCATCAACAGGTGGCAGTGTCTTTTCACTGCTGCCTGTACAACTTCTGGGGACAGTTGAAGATGCCTTTAATTGTTCTGCCATCCCTGTTTCAAAGCAGGCTGCCCCCAGCTCCCAGCCACACTCTGCTCCTCTCCTAGGACCCTGGTAGCTGCTTCTTCCAGGCTCATATCCGCAGGCTGGCCTGTTCTGCTCCCCGGCCACCCTGGAGAGGCACGCCTTGGACAGGTACCCGTCCACTGTCCTGCTTGCCTGTCCTACCAGGCCTTTGGCCTGCAGTCCCTTCCTGCATGTTGGGAGATGATAGGCCCTGACTCCAGGCTGTAGCCTACAAAACCAGGCCCTGGGATTGGGGACGTAGCGAGACACGGTGGTTGTGGGAAAGACACCGAAGAAGACTAATGAACCCACACAATGAGACAGAGCAAACACTGCAGGGTCGCAGCCAGTGTGACTAATTAGGCAGGGTATTTTCTGGAATGCGATCTCGGATCAGGTCTGAGGACACTAATGTTCAGTCGGGAGGGGTAATGTGTCAGGGTATGGGCCAGTGCCAGCTTCACTGGATGGAGCTCCATGACTGTAGACAAGTGACTTAAATCCCTCTGTGACTCAGTTTCCTTCCTGCTAATGGGAAGATTTAAATAGCCCACAGGCAACAGTAATGCAGTAGCCCAGAGTAGGTGCCCCCCACCTATAAGCAACAACTGCTTGTATGGGGAAGGGCAGAGACAGGCAGGAGTTATGATGTCGGAGCAAAGTCCCAACAGGGGTGTACCAAGACATCCGCAGGACCGTCCTCAGTTTAGGTGGATGCACTTGACACTGAGCAGAAGAATCAGAAGCACAAGCCCCTTGCCATCTGAACATGATGTGGCTGCCCACAAGCCTAAGAGGTCAAGCCCCGGGCAAGGAAGTGTGTTTTCAGGGGCACCTGGAGAAGCAATGGGGAGCCTTGAATGCCAACCAGGAGACCAAAATTAGTGTGTGTAGCAATGCAATAATGTGTACAAGATTGCTTTGCTGTGACTGTGGGGCTCCTTGGTCCTTTTCTGGCAAATTCTGCAGCTTACACTGGTGTCCTTGAGCTGCTGGCTGTCCTCAGCACCACATTACATGTGTGTGAATTCTGGGTACAGAGATTAGAGATCAAAGGGGAATTCCATACAAGGCAAGCCAGGTGTGGCCGCACATGGCTTTAATCTCAGCACCTGGAATACAGAGGCAGGCAGATCTCTGTGAGTTGGAGGCCAGCCTGGTCTACAGAGTGACTTGCAGGATAGCCAGGGCTAGCTTACAGTGACTTTGTCTCAAAAACAAAACATTTAAAAGATGATATGTAACTGCTTTTTTTTTCTGTGGTTTTTAAAATAATTCTTGTAGGTTTCTTTTTCATTCAGCACACACACACACACACACACACACACACACACACACACACACAGAGACACACACACACACCTTTACTGTGTGCTGAGGAAAAGAGAAATGAATCCTGAGAAAGACACTCACTTACTAATTGCCCGATGGCTGCCCGCCTCCTCTTGTGGGGGGGGGGCTCTAGGAGGGGCCAACATCAATTGACCTGGCCCTGCTAGCTCTGCTGTGGCTTAAGCAAGCATTGTGATGGAGACAGACCCACGTGCAGCTCACCAAGCAGGAAGTGATGAGCAAGGAATCAGCTGGTGATTCAGGACTGTGGGAGGGAGAGAGCAGCTCCAAGCCTATTCACAGTTCTAAGTGGTTTACACATGTCACACAGCCACGTACTAACCTCTCGCTATTTTTTGCAATAGAGAAATTTGGGGAGGAAGTAGTTTCATGTTTTTCTCTAAGAGCTGAGGATGAAGTTTTTCTCTGAACTCAAGAATATTTATTATAATTGCTATTTTTTTCCATCAGGGTGAACGACAGTTTTCCTTCTTTTTTATCTACTTAATATTGCAAAATAAATAAGAGCTAAGAAAAAAATATGGCTAGAGAGATTCTCATTAAAGACACATACCAACCTTTGTTCTGCAAATCTCTTACAACTAAGTTTGTAGTTCCTTACTTTTAAAAATAAACAAGCAGTAACCTCCAGACACCTGAAGAAGGAAGGCCTCTAACACACGAAGACAGACCAAATTAGTCACTTAAATCAAAAGAAAAGGAGTTGGGGTCAACAGATCATTCACAGAGAAGAACTCTTGGGCAGGGCTGGTGAGGGGTGGGAGGGTGGGGAGGAAGCCTGTAGTTAACACTGCAAGGGAGAGAAATAAGACATTGCACCTGTGAGGCGAGACTCGAGGGAGGGGAAACTGTGGTCAAGATTTATTATATGAGGGAAGATTCTATTTTCAATTAAAAATAAATGGGTGCTCTACTAGGAAAAATCAATTGAATAGAGCCAGAGGAGAAACTGAGCACGTGCCCCAAATGGCAGAGAATAGAGCCGGAGGAGAAACTGAGCAGAAAGTGTGAGAAACCTGGCAAATCTGTCTGCTGCTCAGAGAGAAAGAACTGGTAGGGGAGGGAGGTCATCACTGAAGAAATCCAAACATTCCCCAGAACGGAAGAGCTGAGTGGCAACCAAAGTCCCCAGCACAATGGACAGCGATCAGCCCCAGCCAGGCACGTTGCGTCAGGAGAAGGAAGGAAATCCTGCAGGGTTCTGCGGCCAGGATGCAGCAGGAGAGAAGAAGGTGAAAGACAAAAAAAAAAAAAAAAAAAAATCACAAATTTCTAATGACTTCTGACTTTCCCCCAGAACACTGGAAGTTAGAAGGCTAGATACAGCTGCCAACATTCTAAAAGAAAATGAAGCTGGAGAATGGTCCAGTGGTTAGGAGCACTTGTTGCTCTTGCAGAGAACCCAGGTTCAGTTCCCAGTACCCACATGGTGGCTCACAACCATCTGTAACTCCAGGTCCAGGGGATCCAGTGCTCTCTTCTGGCCTCCACAGGCACCACATGGTGCATGCAGGCAAAATATTTGTACGCTTAAAAAAAAAATAAAAGCAAATCGAAAGGAAATTAATTTCCAAGAGATACCAGAATTCCAAACCCATTTATGATGGTCAGAATGAGAATGGCCCCATTTGAATACTTGGTCCCCAGTGGGTGGGAAAGATCAGAGGGTGTCCTGGTTGGTTTTTATGTCAGTTTGACGTTGTAGCTCCCAGCCATGACAAGCTCAATAGAGGCCTGGGTCTCAGTAGTTTACCCTAAGACAATACCTGCTTCTGAGAAAGACCACAAACTGAGACCACCCAGGCACCATCCAGAAACAGACCATCCAAAGGAAATTTCTAACGTTCCAACCATTGTAGATAGGATCATCCGCCAGCACACACCCATCGCTTTTCACCAGGACACGCCTAGCAAATGTCAGCCATTCAGGGGTCCTGAACCTTAGAAATCCCTCAGCCCCACCTTTGCTACTATAAAAGCCCAACCCTCACTGAGCTTGGACTCTCTGATCACTCCAATACATTGGACATAGGGAGAGTCCGAGTTTGCAAACTTATGTAAGAATAAATTGCTTTTACATACAGGACTCAGTCTCCTGGTTGGTTTTTTTTTTGGGGGGGGCCTATGTGATCTGGGCATAACAGACGTAAGCTGGAGTCATCAGAGAGGAGGGAGACTCAAAAGAGATCCCATCCATGGGACCAGACCAGGCCGTAGGCAAGCCCGTGGGCATTTTCTTAATTAGGGATTGATGGGGGAGGGCCCAGCCCATTGTACATTGTGCCATCCCTGGGCTGGTGGTCCTGGGTTCTATAAGAATGTAAGCTGAGCAAGCCATGGAGATCAAGCCAGTAAGCAGCACCCTCCATGGCCTCTGCATCAGCTCCTGCCTCCAGGTTCCTGCCCTGCTTGAGCTCCTGTCCTGACTTCCTTTGATGATGAACAGTGCTGAAGAAGTGTAAGGCAAGTAACCCTTTCCTCCCCATGCTGCTTTGGTCATGGTGTTTCATCACTGCAATAGTGACCCTAAGACAAGAGGTGTGGCCTTGTCAGGTGTGTCACTGAGGGCTGGCTTTGATGTTTCAAAAGGCTCATTTCCAGTTAGCTCCATCTGCCCTGTGGTTGTGCCTCAAGAGGTGAGCTCTCAGCTACTGCCCCAGGGCCATGTGTGCCTGCCTGCTGCCAGGTTCTCCACTCTGATGGTCCTGGAGCCTCTGAAACTGTCAGCCCCAATAAACTCTTCTGTGAGTTGCCTGGCCTATGGTACCTTGTAACAGCAATAGAAAAGTATCAAAGGGTTAACTGAGTCGGGGGGGGGGGTGTTTCCCCATCCACAAGGCTCTAGAAAGTTTGTTTTCCCCAGGAAGCCATAGTGGGTGTAACTAAGTTACTGCTGCTGTGATGGAACACCATGACCAAAAGCAATGAGGAGAGGAAAGGGTTTATGTCACCCACAGTTCCACATTACTGTTCACCATCAAAAGCAGTGAGGACAGGAACTCAAGCAGGGCAGGGACTTGGAGACAGAAGCTGATGCAGAGGCCATGGAGGGTGCGGTTTACTGGCTTGCTCGTCATGGTTGCTCAGCCTGCTTTCTTATTGAAGCCAGGACCACCAGCCCAGGCACGGCACCACCCACAACGGGCTCTCCCCCATCAGTCACTAACTAAGAAAATGCCCCACAGCCAGCTCTTATGGAGGTGTTTGCTCAGTTGAGGTTCCCTTCTCTCAGATGGCTTTAGCTTGTGTCAAGCTGACACAAAACTAGCCAGCACAGTGGGGTTAGGTTCTCCAAAGGCAAGGAGAAAGAAGATCAGGATTAGAGAAGGCTATCCCACAGAGGAGGAAAGGCCAGGACACCATGATGTAGCTGTGGAAGACAGGCCCGAAGGTGGGAGGCTCTGTGGCCAGTCTCGGGAAGGTAGGTTTCAAAGGCCTGCGAAACCTGAACTTCCCAGAAGAGGTAGCAACAAATGGCATGGTTTGGAATTGAACTAGTGATGGGTACATAGAAGAAAGCCAAGCAAATGAAGAAAAACGATCACTAACAACTCTAGAGAAAATGAAATCTTCTGCAGAAAAAAGGAAAATGATAAAATTTTACTTTAAGTTCCAATGATGAATAGAGTCAGATTGGTCTCAACTAAGTGATATAAACATTGATTTCTGGTTTCACCAAAATAAGATGGAGTTATTAGAAAAGAACCGGGGACAGGAAGAGCTGAGGGGAGGATAGGGAGCTAGACCTTCACCTTCCACCCTGGAAGTGAACAGACAATGCTTAAACCCAAAGCTCCCCAAAGTACGCAGTCCAAGCATGCTTTCAGGGACCTGGAGGAAGCCTCCAGGCTCATCAGCAGGGCCAGGCAAGCCACAGGCTCAGCAATGGCTAAGTGCGGAGAGCTAGGAGTGCCCAGAAAACACTACAGGACCACAGACCGGACAGGCTCTGCAGAAAGCCAGGTCTGAGGCACATGCCTGCAATCAGGGCCCAAGAGTCTGAGGCAGAAGGATTGTAGTGAGTTCAAATGCCAGCCTGGGCTACACAGTAAGATAATTACCTCAAATAAGAAGAAAAAAAACCAACCTAAAACAAATAAGCAAGCAAATAAATAAGTAAATATTAAAAGGGTTTTGCAGACATACATATCAAATATAAAAGCAATCCAAGGCACTGGGGACTCAGTTCAGTTGGCAGAGTGCTTGCCTACTGTGGGGGTTTCAATGAGAATGACCCCCATAGGCTCAAATGTTGACTGCTTGGCTCTCAGTGGAACTGTTTGGGGAAGGATTAGGAGGCATGGCCTCTCTGGAGGAAGTGTGTCACTGGAGGAAGTGTGTCACTGGAGGAAGTGTGTCACTGGGGGGCTTTGAGGCTTCAAAAGCCCACAACAGGCCTAGTCTTTTTCTCTCTGCCCCCACCTTCCAGATAAGATGTAAGCTGCCTGCTGCCACGCTCCCGGCCATGATGGGCATAGACCAGCCTTCTGAAACTGTAAGCCAGTCACCAATTAAATGGTTTCATTTGTAAGCAGCCTTGGTCATGGTGTTGCTCTGCAGCAATAGAACAGTAACTAAGACAGCTAACACACATACAGTCCTGGCCTTGACACCCAGCTCTGACGTAACTGGACTGTGGTGCACATCTGCAGATCCCAGCCCTGAGGAGTTGGAGCAGAAGGATCAAGAGTTGAGCTATTCAGCAAATTCAAGGTCAGTCTGGGATAGAGACCTGGTCTCAAAAGCAAGCAAACAACAATAACAATCTCAAAGTAAAGAAAGATACACATAACAATTGTTATGAAATAAGATGTTTACATGGGGTCATCAACTTAACAGGGTTTAGAATCAGCCAGGAACCACCTCCCCATGTGTCTGCGAGAACTTGTTCTGAGACACCCTGCACACGAGAGTGCTACCTCAGGGGCAGGGGTCCTAGATGGGAGCTGGGAGGAAGTGAGCTGAGCTACAGCATTCATGTCTCTGCATCCTGCCTGTGGACACAATGTGACTGGCAATCTCACGACCTTATTACTAAGCTTTCCTGGCCACAGTGGACTACATTCCCAAGCTGGAAGCCAGAATAAAGCCTTCCCTCCTTAAACTGCTTTGGCCAGGAATTTTTGTTGCAAGGATAAGAAAAGTAACTGATACACAACACACAAAGACATAAAGAAAAATACACAGAACATAGCAAGAAAATAAACACCCAGGAAGGACCGCCAAGCCCAGCTGTCGTGCCTACCAGTGTGCACTATGGCCACTTCCCACTAGTGATCATTAGCCTGGGCTCTGTTTCTTTCTCCTCCTCTTTGCAGTGTGTTCTGCGGCTTCTGAAATGGCTGCCATTGCATACAATGTAGCAGAAGCGATGAGGTTCTCAGCAGAAGTTAGACTCACCAGGTGGTGGTTTCTGTCGTGGTGATCTCCCGTCTATTCTCTCTGGCATTGTTCTTCCTGAGAGAAGACACTGTCCATATCTTGAAGCAAGCCAATGAAAAACCGCCTCCACCACCACGGTGAGGGTTCACGCCATGCCACCAAGCACAGGAATGACCTTGAATTCCTAAACACTGGAAGAGAGAAAGCTCCTAGCTTCTTGAGACATCTTGAGCCAAAGGTACCCACTGAAGATGCCTTGGGATTTCTGACCCATGGAGATGACAATCGTATTTACTTTATTGGAGGACACAATGTCACAGTTTGCGTATGAAGGTCAGAGGAACACTTGTGGAAGAAGATTCTCTCGTTTCATCACGTGGACCACAGAGATGATTCTCAGATCATCGGGCTTGGCGACAAGCACATGTACCTGCTGAGTCACCTTGCTGGTACTCAAATATCTTTAATGGAAGTTTGGGACTACAGTGAAGTTGCATTTCTCCGTTTTTACTGCACTTAGTACTTTGTGTGATGTTTGGGAAACCCCTCCCTCCCTGAGATTATGAGACTCTGCAGTTCAACCGAAACTGGTTTTCCTCCCCCTGACTTTCAGGGCTTCCTCCATGTGCAAGTAGCTCTATTTCTGAGTTCTTCATACTATTCCATCGGCCTAGTAACCCTACAGTTACATAATAGTTCCTCTGCAGCCCTTTCTGGGTACCACCTCCAGATCTATCATGTAGTAGGTGCTCACTAAACATCTGTGGCATGACTATGGCTGCTTCTGTGCCATCCTGAATGCAATGCCAGCTTTAGTCACCCAGTGGAGCATGCTAGAATGACTCCAGCCGTTTTCTCCGGCAGATTGACTTTTGTTAAAGTGGCTGCCAGTTCTTCGAGCTTGGAGTTGGTTTTCACTATTAATAAGAACTCAACTTCTTGACATTGGCTGTGACCTGTTCCAGAACAAGGTTACAGGAATGAAGCCCAAGTGAAGAGAATACAGCTCTTCCTTTGTCTCCAGAGGAGTTTGGACACTTGTGTAAAGTAGATTCTCCTTAGAGAGTCTTTCCGTATGGATCTGTGGGATGTGGTAGTTCCAGCCATTTGTCTGGGGTTGCTTTGTTTGTTGGGATGTCGCAAGAGTCAAGCCAGGCGGGCCTCGTGCAGAACCCCCCTCCAGACGGACGACTGCCTCAACCTGTCTTCCACACTCAGCTTCTCACAGTCAGACACTGCACAGAGCTGGGCTCTCCTGCTCACATCTCCAGTGAAGAACTTGACAGCATGCATCTGGATCAGTGGTGGCCTTGGACCCCCGGCTGCACTGCTCTCCTCAGAATGACTTGTCCTTGGCATCTTAAGCAGCTGCCTCCTTTCCTCTTCATCCATGTTTTCTGGGTCTCTTCCTCCTGCTTCCAAGGTGTCCTAACTTTGCCCTGTGCACACATCTCTCAGTTCCCCCCTGTCTGCCTTTGTCTTGTCTGATCCTGTGAGACCCAGCTCAAACCCTCCTGACTCCCACACCACACAGCATCCTCACTGTCCAGCTGTTGCTCTGGCTTTGCAGCTGGAAGGCCCCAGCCTGTTTGGCATCAATATGAACACAAGGACAAGACCACAAATTCTTGGTCCCTCCCCACAGTACATGCAGTACCTGTCCCCAGTTACCCAGTGAAAGGGGACACCAGCTCACAGAGTTCCTTTCCATGAGTGAGAACACCGCCTGACACAGGGCTGTCTTGCACTGCCAGCTCTCACGCCCTGACAGTCTTCTGGGTGTGATTTGCTTTGGCAGAACTGGAGGAAAACCCAAAGTGTCCTTCATGACCTTGGACAATCCTGTCCCTGTCCTATCTTCAGGGAACCAGGCCTAATCTATCCCTGCCTATCTTACTAGAATGTGGAAGAGCGATCAGCCTTCTGTGCGGAACACAGCTAGAGGCATGTGACTGCCTCTGGAAGAGCGTCCCCCCTGGGGCTCTGTCCTAGTGCAAGGACAGCAGCAGAGTTTGTGGAGGAAAAGCAGGCATTAGACTTCCCCCGCTGTGCTTTCTCTTCTGCCAGGTCTCTCTGCCTTCTGGGTGGGCCACTGCCCCTTCTCTATCTCCCCTGGTGCCGTCAAATCTTGTCAGCTTCATCTTAAGGAGAGGGTCAGTAGGGGGCACTCGTCTCCTCATTCGGGCATGGTCTTGTCCTCTCGCATGGACATGGAGGTGCTGGCTAATTGGCCTCTCTGCCTCTGCTTGAACAACCACACCTTGTACCACCATGGTTTCACCACAGCACAGGAAAGGGCATGACAGACATCCCTGGGTCCTTCAGAGCAAAAGCCAGTCCTTCCAGATGCCTAGCAACCACCCCTCCACACCCATGGAACCTCTTTGAGCCCCTTTGCTGTGAGCCTCCTGTTTCCTCCGCTCAGCAACTCAACAGCCTAGCTTTATTCCTATCTCCTGGCTTTCCGACTTGCTACTCCTGCTTGGAAGGCTCTTCCGCCAGACTATGGCAGCCCTTGGCTCACATGCCAGTGTCATGGTAAGGCTCCTGGCCACCCTGTTCCCACTAGCATTCCTGCTGCACCTGTCATGCCCCACCCCGTGTATCACACTACCCAACACAATGCATATTTGGCTTTGTTGTTCCTATTTCTCAGCCCCTTCCTGATGCATCCCTGCTACTCTATGAATGTTTGTTAAGCAAATGAATGGAAGAAGACAGGGAACAGCCCATTTAGTTACAAAGCCCTGGCACAAGCTGGCAGGACAAAGTCGGCAGAGTGAGGACTGTTGCCCCAATTTTACATGTAAACAACAAAACGCCTCCAAAGAATAAATGACCAAACTAGCTTCTCCCAGGAAATAGAGGACCAGTGGAGGCTGGGACCTCACCTTTGTTCCCAGCCCAGACATAACAGTTGCAGTGAACGGGACAGGGCATGGGAGCAGTCTCACCAGCTCGGCAGGGCCTCTGCCTCTGGCTAAGGGCAAGGCTGTGTGTGCGTCACTGGCTACTGCCTGCTCCTCATGTGTGTGCGGCACTGGCTACTGCCTGCTCCTCAGAGGGAGCCTGAAAGCTGTTGCTGAAGGAGACATAGCATGGGTTCCTTACTTCTGCCTTTGTTCATGTCCCTACTTGGCTCAAATCATCAAGTATCCTCAGCATGCCAGGGCCTGCCATTGCAGCTATTTCTCAAGGGCTGGTGGGCCTCAGCTCAGAGGCACTGGGGAAACACGGCAAGTGTGTAAAGAGGTCACTGAAACTCAAAGTTAGCTGAAAAGTAAACGCCAGGGGGACATCAGGCTATTCCTGCTCATTGCTCATTTCCACCCCAAAGACAGTTTCTTCAAACACCAACTAAACGGCTGAGCACAAGCCCTGTAGACCACGCGCCACAACACGGTCAGAAAGCCACTCCCTGGCCCCTTTACACTCAAAGACAGCACAGTTTTTCAAGAGACGACTTTGAGTTTAGAGATATAAAGATGCTTCCCTTTGACAGCCCGGCTTTCTAAGGAGCATCTAAGTCTAGCCCTAGGAGCTAACAGCACACACCCCAGGAGGTGAGGAAGCAGCGCCACCAGAGTCCAGGGACATCTGGGTGACACCATCTGAGCCTTCCAGCATTTCTGGTTTCTTTGTTTTGATCCCCCCAACCTTGCTAGAGGAAGCAGCATTTGAGGGGAGCCAGCTGCCATTCCCTCACAGTCCATCTCCTCCGAGGGAGCGCTGTCCACCCCTTTGAATGGTTATTAAATCAAAAACCAGATGGCTCATCTGGCAAAGCTTTCTCAATTTGCAGTGTTTCTTTCTTCTTATTAAAAAAATATTTCCATGTTTTCTGATTGGGAAATGTTTGACAAGATGTGTGGAAGGGGAGAAAAGCAAGGCCTAGAAGGAACGTTTCCTGGGGAAGCATCTTCCAATGGGATGTGCATGGTGAAGACTGTGTGGGCAGGGAGACGAGCAGGGTGGTTTCCCATGCCAGCGCTGTCTAGCTGTGGTAAGGGTTTGCCTCTCCACATTTCGGGCTTTGCCTTTGACAGGAAGCATGCTGTAGCTCTCCCGGGTTTGTGGGGCCATCACGGGAGCGGCCACGCACATCTCCCATCTAGCTCTTTGTATACATGGCAGCCTCAGGTAACCCCTGCGTTCAGTCAATGAATAAGAGTGAGTCTCACTCCATGAAGCTAGACTCTAAACAACACCAGCATGACAAAAGCCATGTTTACTTGAGACAAGTGTGTTGAGTCTAGACACATGGAACAAGGGACCTTCCTTGAAAAAAAGTATACTTATGAGGAGCCACCAGAACGACTGGGGTGGCAGGGCCCAGGTGAGGAGGGTGGCTCAGGAGAGGGATGAAGTGGGCTCAGGACCAAGGAAGCTGTACAAGTCAAGACACACTTGCCCCAAGTCACCAGCACAGGGGTTTAGTATACAAGAAGGCGTGAAGGCCTGTGCTGGCAGCTGTGTTCCCTAACTATGCGTCTTCCTCCCCTACCCTCTTCTTGCCTCTCTTTTTTCTCTTTTGTCAGTCTTCTCTCTTTCTTCTTTGTCCCTCTTCCACTTTCTCAGCCTCCTGGGAGGGCTTAGAACGGGAGCCCCACTTTCAGGGGAAGATCACCCATGCCTCTACTTGGGGGATACCAGTCTCTGCTCATATCTGCCAGGTATGATCAGATACAGGTGGCAGAAAATGAGCCAGGACTAGGTCCCTGCTCCAGGGAGCCCCTGAGGAGTCAGGGCAGTAGAAAGTGAGTGGGGCCAGCTGGACCAGATCTGTGGTCTGCTGGCTCCCGGCACACGGTATGGAAGGGGTAGGGCAGTGAGTAAATCAACTGATCTCTGATCCCACTCTTAGAGCCGTCCTTTCTTTGCTATCCAGGTCCTCTCTATACCCATCACCCCTTCTCACCTACATCTTCATGTGCCCAGTGCCACTGTTGCCTTCTAGAACCCAGGTGCTGCTCTTGATCTTGCTCTGCCATCACTACACATCCAGCGAGTGGTCCTGTGGACCGAGGCTCCACGCTCTTGCAGCACCTTATACCAGCAGTCTCCTACTATGCACCCGCCTCACGGTCAGCCTGTGCCTTCCTAGCTCCCTCTAAGCTGCAGGCTAGGAACTCTGCCAAAACTCGGCGCCTCCAGTGCTCCAATTCAACAGTGGCTCCCACTGGCCTGGAAGACGCAAAGGAAGAAGAAACGGCCTCCAGAGACACGTGGCACACACACCAGCCGTGGCTGAGGCGCCTGCCCCTGGCCTTCCTTATTCTCCTGCACCTTGGCTTGCTTCCTTCCATGGGAAGGGAGGTTGGCACTCAGCTACCATAATGGAGATGACTTATACCTGAGGCACACGGGGGAACGGAAGCCAGAGATCTGGACAGCAGGACAGGAACAAGAACAGGCTGAGGAACTGTGGCTCTGACTGAAGAGCTTAGGGTGGTGCCCTTAGATTGACACGGCACCTCCCTCTCTGGCACTGAAGGAGAGAGGCCCAGATCCTCGTCCTGATCCCCAGCAAGCAGCTGCTTCTTGTGCGCTCGTCCTCCTGAATGCTGCTCACGCCGGCCCTCCTGTCTAGAGGCCCCGTGGAGCCGAGGCCAGCATCTCCTTTAGACGGCTTTCCTGACCAAGTGCCCTCTGAGCTGTCAACTCTCTACCACCCCTGACCCAGGCCTTGACCCTCTGGTACTTTGCCCAGCTTCTCAGCCACGTGAGTTTGGAATGAACCGGGTTTTAGAAGACATGACATTTCAAGCTTGTCTCATTTCATCCCTCTATGGGTCTCTGCTGTCTTTGGTTTTCATTCGGCTCCACCCACCCAGGGCCTCTGTCCCTGTCTGGGAGTCTTCTTTCTCCTGGTTGAGCCTTTCTTGATACCTGCTATCAGTCACAGGGCACGACTTGTAGGCAAAGGGCTTTCTGAGGGCTGAGTTCTCATACACATAGGCAAAAATAAAAGTAGTGGAGATTCTTGCAAAATATTTCCTCTGTGATCTTAGAAATATTCTATTTCTCATCTCGTTTTATTTCTGGAACTATCTCCCTGAGGGTTGGATTGTAGCTTTATGCTAAGATCTAGAAGTATCTCCCTGCTGTAGGCAGGGTTGGATTGTAGCTTTATTCTAAGATCTAGAAGTATCTCCCTGAGGTAGGCAGGGTTGGATTGTAGCTTTATGCTAAGATCTAGAAGTATCTCCCTGAGGTAGGCAGGGTTGGATTGTAGCTTTATTCTGAGATCTAGAAGTATCTCCCTGAGGTAGGCAGGGCTGGATTGTCGCTTTATTCTAAGAAGGAACCACCATTGTCATCCATCAAGGGCCAGCCGGAGCCCTGTGTGCCCAAACGGTACACACTCTCTGATATATAAAATGAACACCCATCATCTTTCATTTCCTGATAGGAAACTTAGCTCCACTAGATCAGGGCATGTGTACAAAATAAAGCATTTGCTTGAGGGTAGAGGTGCATGCCTGCCATCTCAACACTCAGGACGCTGAGGCTGGAGGACCAGGAGTTTGAGAATAGTCTGAGCTACATAGTAAGTTTAAGGCCAGCTTGAGCTACAGAGCAAGACTTGGTCTAAAACACAAAACAATAACAAAAACCTAGGGCTGGAGACAAACCTCAGAGGTAGAGCACTTGCCTAGCACATGCAAGGCCCTGAATTCAATCTCTGCCCCCTTCCAAAAAAGTAAACAAATAAAGCATCAACTGAATGGCTAAACTAAGTGTAAGCTTGCATTTGCCCTAGTCCACAGCCCTGTGCTTAGCCATGTAATGCCTCCGAGGAAACAAAGGCCCAGGGAAGCTTGGTGGAGAGGTCGCTGGGGACTTCCCCCTTTCTGGTTTCTGAGGCTGGATCTCTATGAAAAGAACTCTCATAATTAAGAGCTAGGGTTGCTGGTTCAGCAGCATAGGTTATGTACAGCCCCAGGAAATGGCTTTCACAAAGGCTTCAATGGCGCCCCCTGCAGGGAGCAGCTAACTGCAGAGATGCTGGTTCTGGATGGAGGGAAGAAGGGGGTTTCTCCTCAGAGAATGAAAGGCAGGCAATTTCTCACCTAGACAGGGTTAGTGTGGGAGGGAGGCGGGGATCACTCTGTGGCCAAGAACAAATAGAAACAGAAGGAGGGATGCCCTGAAAAGGGTTCCTTGCTCATTTACCCCAGGAAAAGGCATGATGAGAGCTTTGGGGGGAAGACTCCCCTGCAATGGGGAAGTAGGGTGCTGAGGAGGAACCCTGGAGGCTGTGCGTGGGGGGCTGACTGAGTTTGCAGCCATTAGAAAGCCATGAGGAGAGAGGTCATTGCAGAGGCATCCGGGCCAGGCCAAGGACAGAGCCAGCCTTTGCTGTCTTCTAAAGACAAGACATGGGGCTCCCTGACCACAGTGTCTCCTAAAATGTTTCCACACATCTGGGCATCACATGTTTCCAAGCAGAGGATGGCCAGTACAGGAAGTAGAAGGCTCTCAGGTAGCTCAGGCTAGCACAGATCCTCCCCACTGCCTGAAACTTTAGCTGGCATGATTAACTGGAACACAATGTGACGCTTAGTACTTGTGAATAGAAGGATGGAGACAGTCAATCACACCCATCTCTTCCCCTCAAGAGGAGTTTTCTTGCTGGATGGACTTTTAAGTCCTCAAGGATGGCATGTCCCATGACCCATGAGAGCAGCTTCTGGAAGCAGTGCTCCTTGCTGGGGGGCTCAGGCCACAACTTCCACCGCTTAACCACATGGGGTGAAGACCGCCAACATTAAAATTCCCTTTCCCTGCCTCTTGAACTGAGAGGTGCTTGCTGGAGAAAAATGAGGGACAAGACAAAGGCGAGATGACCCATGGAGATTTCTGTCAGCTGCAGGGCCTGGAGATAAGGTTTGAAATCTGTCCTCATGGTACCTATCACTCGGGGCCTCCTGTCCTCATCTAGATGAAGGACAGGACTGTGGCTGTGATCTTTGGAGCACGGGCTGGCTTTCTAGCAGCCCACACTGACAGGGCAGATTAGCCAGTGAGCATCTGCAGCACCCTTGGCCCTTAACGGCCATCTATGAGAAGACGGATTTGTGGGAGCCTTGTCTTGAATCCACTCATGATCCCACTCAGGCGTGGTGGCTTGGTGGCAGGTGCCTTTCTCCACAGAGCCATCTTCCTGGTTCCTGTTGCATTTTGAAATCACACTCTGTCTCCTTCCTTTTCTCCCCTCACACTCCCAGGGTACCTGCTGCTGGGTTGGCTACACACACAGAAGCCAGGAGGCCGATGGCATCTCAGGAAACAAGACAAAGCCAGAGGCCAACTCAGGTGGGAACCTCCAGGCTGGCCTTGCCTCAGACACCACTGCAGGTGCCTCCCAAGCCAAGAAGTGAGTTCCAAGAACATCTGATGGCTCCCAAGCCAGGACTGTGGCACTGATCATAGCCTAGGATCCATGACAGGACAGGAGAGGGCTCCGGCAGCCAAGCCACGGGAGAGCAGGAAAGACCTCCCTCAGAATTACACAAGTCTGTCTGTCGTCTGTCTGTTCCCCTCCTTTCCCTCTTCTTCATCACCCCGGAGAGGCAGCCGGATTCCTTAGTCCCAGTGTCCCTGGCCCCAGTGGTTTTAGAGGAAGCAGTCACACAGAAGAAGGTGCTTGTAACATGTTGCTAGGCAACAAAAATGTTGCCTGAAAACTACAGCCCACCTCGGACACTTCACAGGACTGGAGACCCTCAGATGTCAGCACTGAGGCCGGGAACAAAGGGGATGCAAAGGGAGGAAGATGCTGGAACTGGGGAACCCCAGAGAGAAGGGAGTGTGCCTGGCAGGTGTGCAGAGCCACACAGCACACAGATGGAGGCTCCATACTGAGGGGCCTAGCCAGAAGCGAGCTGGGTGGTAGCTCCTCGCAAAGCCTCCTCCATCTGATTCTTGTCCTGTCTGCTCTAGCTGGGAATAAAGTCTCATTTAGGAAGACAATGGTAATGACTGACAAGTGACCTTTTTTTAAACACCCTTTAAGCAACGGGCTGATTCTCCGCTGGTTTTCAAAGAATCAGAATTATATTCCAAAGCAGAGATGGCCTCAGCCATCATCCACACCAGACATCTATTTGTTTGTTGGCCTAGGTGCTCTGGGCTCTGTGACTCTGGACCAGAGCAACACACAAGATAACAGTGCCTGGCTGCCCAGGGGACCTGGGCCAGGTCAGAACCTGCCTTATGCACCTCCCCAAGCCTCCACATTTCTAAAGAGGGAGGGTGACTCTGCCCGCCCCCCTTCATGGAGTACAGGAAATAACAAAGAAAACAGAGGACCAGGGGATGGGGAAGCATCCACTGTCCATACAGAGCCATCCCCAGCTCCTGCGAGGGCAGTGTCCTGGCAGACCTTGTGAGATGACTTGCCAATAGCTATCAGAGGCAACTGTATAGCAACTTCAGCCATGATGGGAGGGGCCCCAAATCAGGCCTTGGAGCTTCTACCTGAGAAGTGGAGGTGACCCACAGTGACCAACGTGACAAGCCAGTGTCACAGTAGCACCTGCAGCCAGCCCCAGCAAGCAATGGCTTTTTCTCCTCCTCAGACTTCCAGGTCTGGCTGGGTCCCAGCGCCCTCCCTGTAGCATACTTTGACAACCTGGTCCCATAGTGACAGGTTGATAGTCGCAGGAGACTATAGTCTAACTTCTGAAATAATGGACAATCTCAAGATAAGTCTATTCCCTACATAAGATCCATAATTTAAACTATAAACAAGAGCAAAACACATTAAGAATGCTGCTCAGGCGAACTATGTCTGTTAAGTTTGATAAAATAGCAATTAAAAGCTACTAGCCAGTCAGCCACAGCGATTATTTAACTCTAAAAGTTTGACAATATAGGTGTCGATGAGGCTCGTTCTGGTTTGTATTTTCTCAGAAAAAGCCTATCCAATCCCCCTCCCCAGAGAACAGTGGGCATTTCCATCTGTGCTCCCTTATGGGAAGTGGGTCTCCTCTGAAAGTCACTGTTGCTGTTTTTTGTAAATCACACCAATCATAATTTTTTTGAGACACCAGACAGCATGCCCTCAAGAAATTGTAAACTAGGCAGTTGGCTCATACTTCAAGACGAGCCTAATCCATTCCTCACGTTATGCTGTCTCTGCAGCTCGCTCCTTCCCCAGCACAACCTGTTCACACCCAGCCGGCCCTGCAGCAGTACCGGTGGCCCCAGGTCTCAGGTCCACTCCTGGAGCCCCCACATTCTTATCCACAGCTGGGATTCCCCTGTTCCCATCTTGCCTGCATACTCCGTGGGACAAAAGAAGCAGAAAAGCTCGTGGCTGTTTGCGGGGGGGAGGGGTCTTCCATTTCTTGAATCACCTAGGGAGTACACAGGGCTTGCTCAACTCCAGTCTGCGGACCAGAAACATGGGTCAGTGAGGGAAAGGCCCAGGGCTGGGCAAGAGCCAGCCACAGTCACCGAACTGAGGGCCACGCCCTGCAAGGCAATGGGCCCAGGCTTTCTTCTCTCCTCTCCATCCCTCCTTCCCTCTTCTCATTGTCTTTCTCTGTTCCTGTCATTTCTCTTCTCTTTTTTCTATTTCCTCCCCTTCCTGCCTTCTCCGTGTGTGTATGTACATGTGTGCATGCATGTATGTGTTGTGTGTGCTCATACATGTATATGTGTACATATGTGTGTGCATGCATGTGTGTGCGTGTGTATGCATAACATGGCACGTTTGAAGGATGGTTAGAGGACAGCTCACTGGGGTTGGTTTCTAGTTCCTTCCCTTCTGCCACACAAGGCTGTCAGGCTTGGCAGCAAGCCCCTTTTCCCCCTGAGCCATCTCAGGGGCCCTTTCCTGTTTCTTTTGTTTTTAAAGACAGGGTCTTATTATATAGTCCAGGTTGACTGAAAATGCACAGTCTCCCTGCCTTCGCTTCCCAGACTGCATGAGTACTGCATACAGGTCGGTGTCCCCATGGCAGCTTGGGCCCAGGCTGTCTCACTCCAGTGTGATGCTTTTCGCTATAAGCAATAAAGCTTCCATGAAGAGATGTGAGGGTCACTGCAGCCACTGCGAGAACTCAGCTGGTTTATCGTGGGTTGCTGGGCTTGGCCAGCAGAAGCTGGCAGCCTCTAAATTAAGGAATATGAATTAATCTTATGTCGGGAACGTCGAAGGCTTTTGAAAGGGGATAGAGTGTAGCGGAACTAGAAGCTTCTACAGACGGGAAAACAGCAGGGCTCGGTGCCGGCAGGTACAGGGAAAGGTGATTTGAAGGGAAATACAGACAAGAACCACAGAGCTTGAAACCCTTTGTGGAAGGTGGGTGGGGTGGCATGGGGTAATTGATGGTGTTGGCCTTGGAGACAGCTGTGGCCCAGTAGCCCATCTTTGCAAACCTAGGCGTGCTTCTGAACATAAGGGAAAATACTCCGTTCCCAGTCCCAGGAGATGCAGGGCACGGTGGGGTCTCAAGCACCAAACAAAGCAACTAAGGGTTAAACTTATGAAGGTTGGCAGAAGGCAGGTTTCGTGTCTGGACTAACAACAGCTGAGGGATGGACATGGATTTCTGATCACGGAAGCTCAAACCTTCCCTTGTCTTCCTCCCCTTCCAAGGATTCCCCACCTTGGAAAACTGAGCACAGCTCTCTGCTCTCCGCACACCAGAATGTCCTTTAGCATCCACTACAAGAGAAAAGCGACTTCTTGACTGGGTCTGGATACACTCTTGGCAGAGTGGGAGGGGATCACTCATGGGGGGGCTTACAACCCTTCTCCTCCGGTGTCCCCAAAGCAGACAGCCTAAGGAACAAAATGTCATTGCTAAAGAGAGTGGAGGGAAACCCAGCTGCAGGACCACAGGCTGGAGTAGTTGGGAAAAGTGCTGCTTCTTGGCACACTGCTGGGGGAGGAGGCGTTCCTGCAAGGCTCACTCCTCGGGTGCTAGCTCAATGTTGTCCTTGTTAGGAAACCTTCCTGATTCCCATTTCTAGACTCTTCTAAGAGATGCTATCCATTAATTGCAATGCAATTTATAATTAATGTGTATTTAACATAAATAAAAATATGAAGAAAATAACAACAAATAAACAATTTTGCTGTTTAAGTGTCAAAGATGAGAAACATACTGTGTAAAAAGGAAAAACAGAAAAAATTGTGAATCAGAAATAACAGAAAGAGAAACTCAGCTGTGGAAAAGTGAGGATGGGGAGCTACCAGGCTGACATTTGAGGTCGGGCCCTGGGACCAGTGGCCCAGTGCTGAAGTCGCCCTGGCTGCAGCCCACCCAACCTGGGCATGGCAGCGCCCTAGAAGGGCCACTCTGCTCCAGGCTCAGGGGAGAGTGGGTGCAGCTGCCCCTGCGACCAGGCAGGTGCAGGAACAGTGTTCTCCCGCAGGTGCCACAGCTCAGCTGTGGGCATGGAGGAGTCGAGGAATCACCTGCCTTGTATTTCCCATCCTCCTTGCAAGAGCACATCCCCTCTTTCTATGATTTCTAAATGCACCCTCACTTGCAGCGTTCCCATGCCTTCCCACCAAGGACGGTGCCAGGTGCATCCCTGTGACCCACCCACCCACACCTTAGTGTCACAAGCCCAGGACACAGCCATTCCAAGGGAGGCTCTAGGGAGATGACCCACAAGGCTCTTGTTATCCTGCCTTTTTCTAAGGCCAATGATTGCTAGGTAGGAAGGTGAACCTAAGAAGAAACGTCAATGGGAAGTTCTCTTCTGGTTGTCCCACCCCCATACTTCCTGCCTGGCTTCTCTGCAATCCGTGTTTTATTAAACTAATGCAAATGGCAAATCTTTACAATTTACAAGAGCGTTATCCCACAGCGCCCGATCCTCATGCTGTGGGGATGTATTTTGCCTGCATGCATGTCTATGCGCCCCTCATATGCCTGCCTAGCGCCTATAGAGGCCAAAATGGGGCACCAGATTCCTTGGAACTGGAGTTACAAATGGCTGTGAGCCAACATGTGGTTGCTGGAAATTGAACTCAGGTCCTCTGGAAGAGAAGCCAGTGCTTTTAACCACTGAGCCATCTCTCCAGGCCGAGTTTATATTTTTTTAAAGGAGAGAAATCTTAAATTGTATTTACGGTAGAGTCAAATATGCCTCCTTTGCTTTACGTCTCTTCTCTTCTGAGATGTTCTGTCTAACATTTCTTTTCACCCCAGGATTGATGAAATATTCACTTTGATTTCTGGCTCCCGTTCCCATTTCTTCTCTATTAATCTACCTGGAATTTATTTTGGCAGCTGGTGAGAGGTGGTGTGCCAATTTGATATTTCATCCAAGCTTCCAATTTCCCCATGAACGTTTATAGAATAATCTATTGCTTCCTAATTGGTTTTCTTTCTCCATGATTGGGTTTCCACACTAGGATATATTTCAGGTTTTCCATTACGTCTCATTGATCTGCCATTACTGGTTCTTTAGTAATGAGTAATGCCCAAGGGACTTAATTATTCTTTGTTTTATAATCCATTTTAATACCCAGAGAGAAAGCCCCTCTCTGGGCTGCTCTTGTCAGAGTTAAGCTGTTTTCACTTATCATTAAAATGTTCTGTGAATCACTTGTTGTTTTCCCCCAAACTTTCTCATTTTGTTTCCAATACAGCAAAAATTGATTAAATTTGGTAACTTTCAGATTTGTAATTCCTGTTCATAAAATTTATTAGTTCCTGTTTCTTCATTATAAACTTAATCTGCTTTCTATCTAAGGCTTTTTATTTTTGTTTTTCGAGACAGTGTTTCTCTATGTAACAGCCCTGGCTATCCTGGAACTTGCTCTGTAGACCAGACTGGCTTCAAACTCATAGAGATCCTCCTGCCTCTGCCTCCCGAGTGCTGGGATTAGAGGTGAGCACTGCCACCACCCGGCTTGTTTCATTCTTCCAATAAGTATAATCTCTCTTCCTTCTCTATCTCTTTTTCTTGGCTTTTTGAGGCAGGATCTTGATATACAGCCCTGGTACTCAACATGCAACCCATACTGGTAAAAAACTAAAAGTAATCCTCCTGCCTCAGCCTCCTGAAGCATGTACATAGATGTGCCACAATACCTGGGTCCATTCTTCACTTTTTTAAAAAATGTATTTATTTTTATTTAAATGTTTTGACTGTGTGTATGTCAGTGTACCATATGTATGCTTATCCCCACAAAGGCCAGAAGAGGGGTTCAGATCCCCTGGAACTAGAATTATAGATGGTTATGAGCTGCCATGTGGGTGCTGAGATTTGAACCTGGGATTCTGGAAGAGCAGCCAGAGCTCTTAACCACTACGCCATCTCTCCAATCTCCTTCACTTTTTAGCAATGAATCATGTGAGTGCATAGTTCTCCATCAAAACCTTTAGTATTCCAGGTTTTCTTTCTTATTTTTATATGTGCATAGTGTGTATACACATGAGTGTGCACGTGTGGGTGTGGGTGCATTGTGGGTGTGGGTGCATGTGTGTGGGGTGCTTGTGTGTGGGTGTGGGTGCATGTGTGGGTATGGGTGCATGTGTGTGGGGTGGGGTGCGTGTGTGCAGGGGTGGGTGCATGTGTGTGAGTGTGGGTGGGGTGCATGTGTGTGGGTGTGGGTGCATGTGTGTGGGTGCATTGTGTGGATGTGGGTACATGTGGGGGGGTGCATGTGTGTGGGTGTGGGTGGGGTGCATGTGTATGGGTACATGCGTGTGGATGTGGGTGCATGTGTGTGGGGTGGGGTGCATGTGTGCGGGGGTGGGTGCATGTGTGCGGGAGTGGGTGCATGTGTGTGGGTGTGGATGCATGTGTATGGGGGTGGATACATGTGTATATATGGAGGCCCAAAGTTGATGTTGAATGCCTTCCTCAGTCCATCTCCACCTTATATATTGAGGCAGGGTGTCTCAGTAAACCTGGAGCTTGCCATTTTGGCTAGTCTGGCTGGCCAGCTTGCTGGGGAGATTCTGTCTCTACTTCCTGAGTGATGAGATTACAGGTGGCTACCACACCCACTGGGCTCTTATGTGGGTTCTGGGGACCCAAACCTGATCCTCAGCTTACGTGACAAGCGCTTCACCACCAAGCCATCTCTCCAGCCCCAGATTCCCCACCTCATCTTTCCAGGACAAAAGTGCACTCTGCTATGGCATTTTCATCAGTGCTAGTTTCTTTTGTTTCATGTGTATGAATGTTTTACTTACATGCATGTCTGTGCACCACTTGTGGGTCTGGTACCTGCAGAGAGGAACTGGAGTGCTGGGAATCGAACTCTGATCCTCTGGAAGAGCAGCCAGTGCTCTTGATTGATGAGCCATCTCTCCAGCCCCCTTTCATCTAAAATGTTAAGCGGTTCCTTTGAACCACATAGCAATTTATGTTGTGAAGTCAGCCTGGCCCCATTGCCCTCTGCTTCACATTTACATAATAACTCCTGGCTCTTACTTTTTTCTGGGTCCCTTTGCTTTAGCTTCCTCTTAAAATAGCATGAAAATAACTATTGCTTTGAAATCTCATCAAAGTAAGGGACACCGTCTTTTAATTGAGGAAGCAAACTCAACTATTACTGATCATTATAAGTTTTAGATTTGGTTTTCTGTCATCTGGTTTTGTGTTTTCTGCCAGTACATTTTCCAGTCCGAAGTCCTTGTTTCTTCTGTCTTAGCTTAGTGGGACCTGATGTTTGGAAAGTACATGTTGCTTAACTTCTTCATGCCTCAGCTTCATCCTGTGTGGAACCAGGATGTCACACAAACAGGTGAGGCCTCAAACAGGTGAGGTACCAACTTAGGGTGTGTGGGACAACTCATGGCTGATGCTACTGTTTTCCTTATTGTATGGTTTTAAAGTCCTACCTGTGGGAGCCAGAGGGATTTCTCTCAGTGGCTACAGCACACTGGCTGCTCTTCCAGAGGACCAGGTTTGACTCCCAGCACCCACAAGGCAGCTCACAACTGTCTGTGACTCCAGTTCCAGTGGAACTTGATGCTCTCTTCCGGCATCTATGGGCACTGCACAGACACACATGCAGGCAAAACACCCACACATAAAAATAAATCTTTGTTTTTAAATCCTACTTGTGGGAACCTTAAGGTTTAGATTATGTTTTCGACTACATTTGCAATGTGCGTCATCCTGTAGACAAGCTCCATTCTGCTTTCTTCACGCCAAAGCCACTGCCATGGCCCCTCTGTTCCCTTCTGCTCCTACCTCAGAG
This sequence comes from Ondatra zibethicus, assembly GCA_004026605.1. Taxonomy (NCBI): domain Eukaryota; kingdom Metazoa; phylum Chordata; class Mammalia; order Rodentia; family Cricetidae; genus Ondatra; species Ondatra zibethicus. The sequence goes on along the minus strand of PVIU01002707.1, from coordinate 90,975 downwards.
CTTCCCCAGATACTAGCAGAGAGCAAGAGTATAGGTTGGTCCCTCCTCTTCTACAGTTCTGAGGATCAATTTAGGGCCTTGTGCATGCCAGGAAAGTGTTTTCCCTAAGCTGTAACCCCAACCCCAGAATGGCCTGGTTCTCTCTGACTCTACAGGCCAGGTCTCTAGAAACAAACTCTTCATTAGAATATCTGTAAGAAAGAAATAAAATTTACACAGTCAAGATCAAACACCTGCTAACAGGCCGGAGACCCCGAGACAAACAGTCTGCATATAAACTGGAGCCTCAGAGCGGAAGAATCCAAAAGGGTCCAGCCATTCAAGAAGATGGAAAGGTTTACTTGCAAAGCAAGATGCAGCCCATGTTTGTCAGTGCCATGGAGGCCTTTCTGCTTCTTCCAAGGAGACAAACATGTGAGCAGCCAGAGCACGGCGCAGGGTGTACAGGGAAAACCGTCTTCCCCAGCCTGATGCACTGGGACCAGGGGCCTCCACTGTTCCCTTTCTACCGCTGCTTGGCATTTGACAGTGTTTAATGAGGAGGTTCCTGGGGTGGCCCTGGAAGGCCTGTGGAAGGTGGGCATGCAGCCAAGAGAATCCTGGAGAATGCTGAGTGCTGCCACTGTCATGGCTCAAAGGCAGTGATGTCATGCATCTCTGGGGTCCTGGGAAAACAAGCTGATGTTGCCACTGCCCTCCTGGCAACCAGGTGTTGCTCTTCCAACACAGGGCTCCTCTGTACGATTATTAACTCCTGTCTGCCCTTGGCAGGAGATGTAAAAACATTTATTGTCCCATAAAAACCAACCCCAGATAGGAGAAATGATTTCAAAAATGCATCTTGCTGAAGAGGGATTTCCATAGCAACTTCAAAAGTGTGTGCACACAGCTAGAATCGAGTATAGATGACAGAAGCCACCTGGACCCTATGCAAACCCTGGCCTGGGTGGCAGCAGCCAGAGCAGGTTCTAAAACCCATCATGGTGCTTAATGCCCATGGCAAGTCACTTACCTTCTCTAATAGCAAAGGTGCCAGAGTCACCATCAGGTCAAGCTGAGAGAGAACAAGGTCATCTTTTCCACATTCCTCTCCTACCTGGTCCAACTCTTTAGTCCCCTAGTGCAACCCCTGTCTCAGTGTCTCAGCCAGTCATGCTTAGGATTGGACCTTAGGAAGCACAGGGTTACCTTCAGCTCTGAAAAAAACTAGCCGGCCATTGTAGGAGAGTTTTGCCTGATTACTTGGTCTGTGTATACTTTCATGGCCCTATAGGTCAGATTCTGGGCAAGAGCCAAAGACCATGAGATTTGGAGACAGAAATTTGGGGATGGGGCTGCTCTCTGGATCAACACAGGAAGCATGACACAGACTAGGTGTGGTGCAACGGTATCAGAAACCTCAGGGACCTCTAGATGGCCCTAGAGAGTTAGGCTCCAAAAGGCAAAGGGCCCTTCAAGCTCCCTGTCAGTTGGTGGGTTCCTGCCACCTCTGAGTAAGGGTGTGACCCTGAATCAGGCAGCTCTCCTGAGAGGTGCCACAATCCCAGATGAAGGCAATGAGTGCCCCAATCAGCATAGGGTGGAGCAGGTGCATGCTAATATCCATTGCATACACACATGCACATCCACAGTTGCACAGACATCATACGTGCATGTGTACACATGTATGCACACACATGAAGACATCATTGAACATGAAGTCAACTCTGCAGCATGGCAGAGTGATCAAGGACATCAGAGGAGACCAAACAGCAAGCCTGGCATTTTTGTGTCACCACAGTGGCCGTCAGACCTCAGACTGAGGACATGGCTAGGACAGTCTGGGGCACAATTTCCTGTCCCTGTAGGATCCAGCTTGGGTTGACAAGATAAATGTGAAGTTTAGGGTGGAAATCAGGCTTGCATTCTGGCTGTGCACTTAGGAGCCCTGTGACTGCAAACAAGTTACTTCCCAGCAGCTGACTCCAGCGTGAGGACAGTCAGGGTCCCTCGTGTCTGCTGTTAGGTTAATCTGGGATAGCATGGAGCATGAGCTATAGAATCATCAGCATGAGAAGCAGGAGCCAGGACACTGTCCCTGAGCTCAGCACTAAATGCTTAACCCATCCCGAAGCCTGTGTCCTTAGAGACCAGGCTATGAGAGAGTCTGGCTGGCTGTTTCCTGATCTGCAGCTGGGTCTCTTGAGCCATGTTTACATAGAAAGCAGCCAGGGATTCTGTAGCAGCACAGGCTAACCTAGCTTAAAAAGGGCTAATCTTGTTTAACCTGGGCTAACCCAGGCTAACCCAACTTCGTACATCTTGATGCAAGCTAACCTTGTCTAACCAGACTAACCCAATCTGGACCTGGAAGCTTTGGAGGGTATTAAATATCAACTATGATGCAAAGACTTCTGAAAACGAGGTTTTCCACAATGTGGTTATTCTCCAGAAACAAATAAATAAGTTGTTAAACTTGTGACAGTTTCAATAAACAATGCAACTCATTTGTAGGTACCTGGTTGTATGTTCAGCCTGTCTGTTCATCTGAAATACATGCCAGACAAGGGACAAACATGGAAAACCTCAAGTGCCCCAAAAGGCTATACAAATTCAATTACCACTGTTGGAAATCCTGGCTTCTGATGGTTAGAAAGGAAAACAGGGTAAGTATCAGCAGGGATTTGGTAGGAGGCTGTCTATTCTAGTTATAAAAAAAGGCAACCACAAAGTTCCAGAGTTACTTGGGGATTCTACAATGCATGTTATTAACTGATTGCCATTCATGGCAAGATACAGTTTGCAAGGGTTGCCTTGCTGGACTCCAACAATAAATCCTATAAAGTAGTATTGTTATCCTTCATTCCTTACTCAAGTCCAGGGAGACAGAGTGGCTGGTATTCCTCAGCAGAGAGTCCCATAAGGCAGCCAGCATGGTGGCACGCACCTGTCATCCCAGCGTGAGGAAGCAGGAGGAAGGGATGTGGAAACAGTACAGAGGAATCACAAGTTCAAGGCCAGCCTGGACCACCCTGTCTCAAATAAACAGTAAAGAGTCCCATGAGGAGTTTGGGATTGGAAACAGACAGAGCACCACTTTCTCTAGTGTAGGAATGTATTTGCCAGAGAAAGTTCCCGAGGAACTGTTTAGTGTGGATCCCTGCTTGGAGGAGAGCTCGGCTGCTGAGCTGTGGTAGGGCTCTAGATAGTCAGGGGGTGTGGTTTTGGGCTCTCTGTCAGAGGCTTCCCATACTGACAGTCACAGCTTGGTCCTCATTCTAAGGACTGTGTTCCAGGCAGCACAATGCTTCTGAAAGTCACAGATAACACCCCAAAGCCAGTGGGAAACTTAGTTAATGGGTCCTGTGTGAGATCTATTCTAGCCAACTCTCCACTAGGATTCTCTGTCTTGTTTTATATCTGCATGGACCTGGGCACACGGAAGGTCTGACAGACAAACTGAATTCTCTGTCTTGTTTTATATCTGCTCGGACCCAGGCACACGGAGGGTCTGACAGACAAACTGGAAGCACTGGTGCATTAGGGGCAGCTACCGGGGTCTGTGTAAGCCGCCCAGATTTTCTCAGGGCCTCCCACACAGAGAAGTGCTCTACCCCTGGAGCATGGCTTTATCTATTTCATTTCAAGTGATTCTTACTTTAAAATGAGGAAACTTCAGCTTCTCAGGCAGACTCCAGAGGCCTTGCCTCGATTTGGACTCTCCATGTGAAATAAGATTAGAATGAGCTACGGTGTCAGCTTGAAAAAGGCAGGTGTCACCAAGTGGGCCTGAGGAGCGGAGGAGGGAAGTAGAGGTTGTATAGGTCTTAATGGGGAGCCACAAGGGTGGTTCTTCTGAGAACTGGCTGGTCATTACATAGCCCGCAATCTCAGGCCACAGGTCCTTCGCTCCCATCATCGGTTTTCTGAATCACCAGCTCCCTATAATCTTTGCCAAATCTATTTCACCGCAACATGGTTCTCCAGCTCTAAAGTCCATATGAATCATGGTGAGAGGCTCTAGAACATCATTGCTGAGTCAATAACTCTGGGGCGAAGGCCCTGGATTCTAACAAGTCCCAATGATGCTAATACTGAAGCAAAATGAACAGGCATTACTGCAGGACTTATCGGAGCATTTTAAACATCAGCAAGCATTATTCACCTCCAAGGAGAGAGCAGACAGAAACTTGTAGATTGACAAATACAGAATAGGGGCTTAGATGTAACCAGAAGGCTTTGACACACTGCTCTAAAAGAAGGAACAGAAGTTAGTTCTGTGAATTTTTCCAGCTCACCTGGGCTCCAATGTTCAACATTCTAAACAGCTCCGCCTTCTCATTCCCATTTTCTTTCTCCTTTGAGAACATTCCTGCCTCCTCCATCAGACCTTAGACCTGAGCCTCCCTGCTCTGCCTCCCTTCCCTGTACCATGTTCAGAGGCTCCCTGGAATACCTTTCGCAGACACGCACGGTCCAGGCGGCGATGATCCACAGAGAGATGCTGAACACCAGCAGCACCGTGCCGGGGCAGATGGTCATGAGTGTCTTCATGACGAACCTGGTGTTGAAGTTGATCTTGTTGAGGGCCCCAATGCTTCGGGAGGAGGCATCGGTGAAGAGCTTGCTGTGCAGCAGCATGACTCGGGCGATCAGGTACAGGCGCAAGAACATGGGGATGGACAGGATGATGTCCACATCAGCCTCTGCCCGAGAAGGGGTATAGGAGAAGGCCAGGCGTGCGGTCCAGAAGAACTTGTACTCTCCAGGAATGGGGTGGATGGCACACACCAGCATCTCCAGGCTGATGTAGAGGATGCGCTCGTAGGTCATGGCTATCCGCCAGTCATCTGCACCATTGTCGATCACAAAGAGCTGGAGGAGCAGAGAGTGTGTTAGTGTGGCCAGGACAGGTGAGCAGGAACATCACAGAAGAGGCTAATGGGGTTCCATTATCCTGACCACCTCAGGGGCAGGCTGGAATTCTACCTGTGGTGAGAGCCCTAGTCAAGAGTCGAGACCTGTGTGGGTCAGCTGAAGGTCTTGGCTAAGATGCCCACTCTCTGTGCCTTGCATTCCTCCTCTGCAAGTTGCTTCCTAGGATATTGTCATGCCTGTCTGTCTGTCTGTTTGAGACAAGGTCTCAGCTAGCCTTAAACTCATGGAAATCCTCCTGCCTCAACTTTTCTAGTGCTGGGATTACAAGAATAAGCCAGCATGACAAGCTAGATATTGAGATTTATAATCAAAAAGAATATATTTGGTCTTCACCTTGGCTGAGGCACACAGTTATTACAACCAATGCCAGGAGAGGACTGGGGTTTAGCAGAGTATGCACAAGACACTAGATTTGATCCCCAGCAACACACACACACACACACACACTACCCATGCATGCACACACATATGTACAAACCACACACACATACACACCATACATATACCTCCCATAACACACACACACACACACACACACACACATGACTGGGAGGGCGTTTTGTTTTGTTTTGATACAGGGTTTTACTATGTAGCTCTGGCAGTCCTAAGTTTTGTTATATGGACTAGGCTGGCCTTGAACTCACAGAGGTCTACTTGCTTCTGCCTCCTGAATGCTGGGATTAAAGGTGTTCATACCTGGCTACTATTACTTAGCTTAAGCCCAGGGCTTCATACAAGCCAGGCAAGTTTTTGCCACTGAGCCACTTCACCAGCACAGTCAAAATCTCCTAAATGCCCATGTTGTGACTGAATGCCCGGGTCGTGACTGCTTGGGAAGCACTGGCCATCCACGGGGCAGAAACTAGGAAGAAAATGGCTATCAGTCTCACCCTCCCCAGGTGGCATCAGTGGCAAAACATTTCTTCAAGTGTGCCACATAGTGAGCCTCTGTAGAACCCAAGGACAAGGTCTGGAGACTTCTAGATAGCTGAGCACATGGGGGTGCCCGCAAGGCCACACACCCACAGAAACCCAGGAGCTCTGTGCCCTTCCCACATTCCTGCCCTGGGAATCCATTCCAGCTGCTAACAGGATTCTCTGGAGCATCCTGAAGAACAGCGCAAATGTCTCCCTGGCTCCAGCAGATGACTCAAACCCAATCCCAGGTCACAGAGGTCCGGACTCACAGCTGGCCAGTCAGACAGCCCCGTGTGGACTTTGGGAATGGAGCCAGAGCTGAAGGGCCAGGTCAACTGATGTGGGATCCCCTCTGCATGCTGTGAATATGTTTTATTGCCATTGGTTAATAAAGAATCTGCTTTGGGCCTATGGCAGGCAGAATAGAGCAAGGTGGGAATTCCAAGCAGAAATAGAGGAGAAAAGAAGGCAGAGTCAGAGAGATGCCACGTAGCTGCCATATGCCCTGGAACCTTACTGGTAAACCATGAGCTTGTGATAAAATATAAAATAATAGAAATGGGTTAATTTAAGATGTAAGAGTTAGTTAATAAGAAGCCTAAGCTAATAGGCCAAGCAGTGTTTTAATTAATACAGTTTCTGGGCAGTCAGGAAACGAACGAGTGGCTTCCATCTACAGCCAGTGGCATCCAATGCTAACTTCGAGTGAAGTGTCAGAGCTGGGCTAACTGCTGAACGTCCCTCTGGTGTTCATGTCTGGTGTGGGGACAAAACTCCCACAAATCCAAAGAGCAGAGCACTTTGCTGAAGGAAGGCAGTGGGAGGAGGAAGGCTTTGGGCCAGTCTTTTTCTGCTCTACACTGCCACGCTCCTTCCAGCATGCAGGGTCCAGCCTCTTTCTGCTCTACACTGCCATGCTCCTTCCAGCATGCAGGATCCAGCCTCCATGTGTAATTTTGTGCTGAGGGGGATTAAAAGAGCTTTTGTGTTTAAAGGGGAAACAAAACCAGAAACCCCACATCTGAGTTTCAGCAAGTGTGGTGTGATGGAGAGGAGTGTTTCCTGTATTACTGAGCTCATGGAGTGACCAGGTTTCTGATTCCAACTCAGAAGAGGCAGCAAGTGTCTGCCGTCCACACTGCACTTGAGCAGTGCATGGAGCATCCATTGCCTGGCTCCTGAGCCTAGGACTAAGCAGTTCAGGAACCTTGGGTGAGTTCCTGAACCCCACTGCCCCTCCGTTCTCTTGTCTGGGAATGTGACATCTGCTGCAAGCAAGCTAGAGGAGGCTACAGTGGGCACATTGCATGTGTCATGCACAATAGTATATCCAGTGTGCAATACACCCTGCCTAACACCTACCACACTATTAGCTACTATGAGCAAAGCGGTAACTATTAGCGATTGTTAATATTAGCTATGACTGTTACTTTTAGCCTTACAAAGGGTAGCATCTTGGCCTTCCCATAAAGTAAGGACTGGGCTCGGCTCTGTCTCCATTCCTTTCCAGTAGCAACCTTCTTCAAAGCTTTGAATCCTGGGGCCCAGTCATGAGAACCCACTCCAGCAGGCATTCCTTAGATAACTGCTACCTACCTTGCCCATACTCCATTGAGATTATGTGGGGAAGGCCCAGCCTTTGACCCCAAGGAAGCCCCACTTTGGTGTCCCACTGTGTTTGATGACTGCTCAGACAGTTCAGCAAGCTCAGTCATCTCTGAACAGAGGAGCCTTGAAGGTCCCGAGCAACTGGGGCCTGCCTAAGGCTGAGGCTACAGCCAGGACATTGGAGGTGCCCATCACACCCCCTGTACCTCCCTGGATGCCACCTGCTGCCACCCCCCGATGTATCCTGCCCAGAAGCCTTCCAGCATGACTTCTGCTGGCCTTTAATGAAGAGCTATGGTGAAGGTCCTGCACTCTGGTGCACAGGGCACTCTGGGGCAGAGAGCCTCGAAGGGCAGGCATCCCCATCTGTTCATCCTGAAAGGAGAATGACCCGAGTCCTGTCTTGGATGATCAGTTCTGAAAGGCCAGCAAACAGTCAGGCTGGGAGCAAAAGAAGCTGAAGCTGTGGCAGGAACTGGGGAAAGAATCCAGCATCACAAAGGAGAAAAGATGGCTGGCTGAGGTGTAGAAGAACTAAGCTCCCTTCCCTGCCCACTCTCACCTGCAGCAGACTGCTTCTACCTCCCCCAAGGTCTGGGCCCCACCCGTAGGCCTTCACCCTTCTCCACTGCTTTCCCATGAGTTGTTTCATCCCAAGAGGAAGAGAAGACTCAGCTGCCTGGGCCTGAAGTCTCCAAGAATAAGGCTGAGAGTCAAATAGTCTCTGGTACCCCAGATACAAATAGAAGGCAAACAGGTGAGTCACATGCTGTAGACAGTGGGGTGGAGAGGGGGTGTTTCTTGCTTTTAGTGTCTGCCTGTGACATTTACGTGCTACAGTACCAAGTTCCAGACATGCTAGCAGGCCACTGAGAGGCAAGAGAGATGACTGTGGAGGGGGCCAGACTCCAACATCACTGAGCCTCAGCTTCCCCCTTTCCTGTCCTGTGACCATACAGGGCCATAATGCATGTGTGGCTGTCCTTTGGGAGGGAGTAGAGCAAAACAGCCAAGCAAAGCCGCCGTGAACACGCCTGGCTGAGAGGCCTCCCATCAAGAGTCATCTGGGAACAGGGAAAGATTCCAGCACAGCACCAGGGAAGCCTCCCTGTCTCTCGCTCTCAATGCAGTGCAGCCTGGGTTTTCCCAGACCCAGATCCATCAATTGGAATGACAGATCTGTGGCCATTCCAAGGCATGCTAACTGTGGTCCGACAGCCCGAGTCATGGCAACATGACTATCTGGCCAAACTCTTCAAATACAAAATTAAAGCCTTCCATCCAGTAATAAAGAAGCACATTTGGTTGCTATAGTAACTAGGTTCACACAGTAGGAACTGAAGCAATGAGTAACAGATTCCTTTGATTGCTTGGTGGGCACTGAGCTGGTACATCATCTAAATTGAAGGATGGGGTCTCCATGATCTCCACAGCTCAACAGTCCGGCTCTCAGATGCCCCATGTACTTCAGTTTCCTGATGCAAGGAAGATGGCAGTGCTGGGTAGTCAAAGTCAGAGGCTGGTGCGCTAGATGGAAGCTTCCCACCACCAGGTATTAGACTCTTTCAGTCGGTTTGACTGTCTCCGTTACGGGACAATTCACCTGTTCCTCTGCACTCTGCTGACGATTCTCTAACTAAGTAGGTGGATCACAGAGCTGGATGCTGGGGCATTTTCAAGCAGTGTGCACTTGGGGGAGGCTGTTTGGAGTAGAGGAACACGAACCTATTTCAGGCTACAGACTGAGAGCACCTGCTAGACAGGCACCACGGCAAGGTTTGGTGGCTCTGCAGAGCCCAGCACCTCCCAGCACACCATGGCTCTCCCACACAGGACAGCCTATGCCTTGTGCTTTCTACCCCTGGAATCACAGCTCTGCAGGGTGACCTCACTTCCTGCAGATGCACCCTGCAGCTTGTGAGCCTCCTGCTCACTCCCTGCCAATCACAAGTTTCAGCTATTTCTTGGTCTTTACTGCATTTTTGTCTGCCTTGTCACTTAGCCCAGTGGCTGTCAATGTGGCTGCACACCAGAGCCACTTGGAGGCCTGGTAAAATTCCCTTTGCCTTTTATAACAGGAGCACAACAGAAGTGGTGGGGTGGGGGAGGAGGAAGGACAAAGAAAAGAAAGGCATTTCCCTGCCAAGGTCCATCCTTAGACCAAGCCAGGGTCTATGGATGGAGAGGGCTGCTGTCTGATTATGTGGGAGGGGAGGGCTGATGTGGGGTGGAGTGGGATTGTTCTTACTTTAGTTTCTGATATCGAGTCTGTTATGTAGCCCAAGCTACCCTTGAACTTGCTATATTTTCACCTCAACCTCCTGGGTGCTGGGATTGTTCTCTGAAGGTGATACTTAAGTGTATCGAGGGCTGGGACCCAGTGATTACAACTGGAACTCCCTTGATCCCTACTATTGCCAATGCCTAACCTCCATCTTAGCATGTAGTAGATGTTTATTAATGCTGCCACTTATGTGACTTTGGGCAGCTAATCTTCCCTCTCTTGAGCTGTTTCCTCCTCTGAGGATGAAGAATTTCATGATGGTTCCCAGGGTGCATTATTTCAGTTTTCTGTCTGTGGTGGTTTGAAAGAAAATGGCCCCCAAATGAAGTGGCACTATTAGGAGGTGTGGTCTTGCTGGAGGAAGTGCGTCACTGTGGAGGCAGGCTTTGAGGTCTCATATATATGGTCAACCCACACCCAGTGAGACTGACCACTTCCTGTTGCCTGCAAGATGTAGGATTTTCAGCTACTTCTCCAGCACCCTGTCTGCCTTCATAGCGCCATGTCCCGCCACTATAATGAACCGAACCTCTGAAACTGTAAGTCGACACCTCAATTAAATGTTCTCCTTTATATGAGTTAACATGCCATGTTGTCTCTTGACAGCAATGGAAGCCCTAAATAAGACACTGTCACTGTGATAAAGTACCAGGACCCAAAACAACCTGGGGAGAAAAAGGCTTTATTGGGCTTTACGGGTTCATCATCCAAGGGAGCCAAGGAGGATTGCTGTTCACTGGCTTGCTTCTTATGGCTCACTCATCCTTATACAAGTCAGGACCACCCACCCAGTGTTTGGTTGGAAGCATCACCTCAACTCCCTAAACACCGCTTTATACAAAAAGTCCGGAATATTTGGTTTGGGACTTCATCCCAGCTCCTGGCATAAGCCCCCTCCCCTAGGAGCTGCCTCAGTCCAAACTCCACCTCTGAGAAATCCCGCCAAATGGTGACCCCTCCCCAGGGAAGATCGGGTCCACACCCACAGGCTATTTAAACTGCCCCCCAGAGAATGAGCATGTGGTATCCGGGTTTCACATGGTCTCCCCTTCCATCTCTTCCCCTCTCCACGCTTTCCCAGGGCCACCCAGGAGCATTCCATTAAACATGGGCATCTTTAATTTGGTCTGATTCGGTCTGATTGGGATTATCTGCGCTGGCGGAGAGGCTCATTCTTAAGAAAATACTTAACATTTGGAGGTCCCATCAGGAGGGGGTGCTGTTTTTCCCATGGGTCCATGGCCACATGCTGGAAAACGCCCTTCTCGCATGTGCTCTCCACCAGGCCAAGACCGGCTTCATCTAGGTGAGTACCCCTTTTCAGTACCCGTTTGCATTTATTTTTGTCAATTTTTGGCCTTTCCCGTGGGAGTCTCAATGGTGCTGGAGGCCTGATTCAAGTAGCAAGCCCAGCCTCGCTGAGGTGGGACTGAGGGGGACAGAGATGTCTGCCATTCATTTCTCATGATTCCTTCCCCCCACTCCCCGTTTGTGACTCAGCTGAAATTCCCTTTTCCCAGATGATTCTAACTTGTGTCAGATTGGGGAAAACCAACCAGCATATGCATCCTGCTCTTAGGATCCCGAATTCTGAGGCACTTTCCTGCAGGCCCCTCCTGCCTGGCATGTGTTCTTGGTGCTGTGAGCTCCTCAGAGCAGGGCCCGTGCTGGTTCACTTACTTCCAGTGCCAGGGATGGTGCCAGCACATTGCGGCATTAAGTCGATTTTTGGTAAATGAGGAGTAGGAGCTGATGACGGCTTTATTAAGACTCCAGAATGGAAACCCCTGCAGGAAACTCACTCCTAGCCCCATGACTAACCAAGGGCCTGATGATTTCATGCCATAGAGGATGCTGCCCTGTCCCCAGATGACTGATAAGCTGCCTGTGGTGGCTGGAAAGAAAATGACCCCATAGGCTCAGAGGGTGGTACTACTGGGAGGCGTGGCCTTGTTGGAGGAAGTGAGTCTCAGTCTCTTCCTGCTGCCTTTGGATCCAGATATAGAACGCTCAGCTGTCTCTCCAGCACCGTGTCTGCCAGTGTGCTGCCACGCTTCCCACCATGACGACAATGGACCAAACCTCTGAACTGCAAGCCAGCCCCAATTAAATGTTTTCCTTTATAAGATTTGCCATGGTCATGGTGTCTCTTCACAGCAATAGAAACTCTAAGACACTCCCCAGGTGATCTCCAATATCAAAAAGTTCTAGAGCTAACCTGGAACCAGCATCTCTCATTAATTTTTAAAATGATATCTATTATTATGTTTATTACATTGTTTACTTATGGGCATGCTCATGAGGATTGCTGGAACTGGTTCTCCCGTCCCACCATGTGAGTTCTGGGGATTGAATGCAGGTCATCAGACTTGGTGGCAAGCACCTGTCCCTGTTGAACCTCTGGCTGGCCCTAGACTCAGGATCTTGAGTGGTTCTGGATCAAAGGAATCAGGGGAAATGGCCAATGGCCTCCACAAAGGACAGGTCTCCCCGAGAACTTGATCTCAAAGACCCAGCCCGACGTCCTCCGGTGGGTTTTGGAAAGGCCCTGGGGTGAATTTGACAGGATGAATCATGAGGCAGGGCCACAGGTAGCCCCAGAAGGGAGAGATGTCGCCCAACTCAGCCTATGCTTGCCCCTGTAGGAAAAGAAATCCCGTCTCTAAATTGCTGAATCTTGCTGCCTCTCAATGAAAAGCAGACGCTCCTCTAGAAGGGAGGGCCAGCCTGCAGAGGGACATGAGCACCCTGGCCTTCCTCAGATGGAGAGAGGCTGCTCCAGGCCAGGTCCTTCTACTACTTCTCTAACTCTGGGAGCAGAGTGAGCGTAACCCTGGAGGGACGTGGACACAGCAGAGCGATTGCTCATGTGCAGTAATTAGAGAAAAGCCAGAGCAGTTTGCTTCAACTCAACTCAATTCAGTGAAACAGCCAATCAACTAGAATCAACTGGGTTAAGACAGAAACATGAGTCAAACGCATGTCCCAGAAACCAGTTTGCAGTCTCAAGTGGCTCTAGCATCAGAGAGGCAGGTGAGGACCCTCACAGGAGAGCCTCTTGGGCAAGATGGGACTTCAGCACCACTTGGAGACAAGTACATGTGGCTTACAGAAAATGTCCACAGAACCACTTGCTTCTGTGGGTGTGGCATCGTCTCTCCATCCCACAAAAGGCATAGTCTATCTCTCAGCTTCTAGAGTGTGAACTTGACCATGTGCCTTTCTTTGGGCAATGGGACATTATAAAATGCAGTGCATCCGAGGTTTAAAGATGGGTTCTGTGGGGCTTGCTGCAGACATATGGCCTTGTTTGCTCCTGTCACTCAACTTCGCCAGGTACCACAGTGAGGCCTCCTAGACCAGGTGCATGACAGCAGCTCTGTAGAGTCCCCACACTGAGGCTGAGCCAGCCCCGTTCCAGGCGCTGTCTTAGGCTACTGTCTCTCAGAAGCTCAATACCATCAACATCCACTAAGACTGACATGCACTTGGGTGGATACTGGGAGAGCCAGGTGGATGGCCTACCACGCCCGACACTTCCCTATTGGGTCCTCCTGCCACACGTTCTAGAAAGAACCCACAACACCGACTCACACCCTCCCACCCCCGAAGTTATAGTGCAGGGAAGGGCGGGTCATGGGCAAGAGCCACTCTGCTTCCCACCGTCCTCTGCATACTTCATTTCAGATGCCAAGAAATAAGTCAAAGTATTAAAAAGTTATTGTCCAAACTGTTTAGTTATTTTTCGAAGTATTTTCTGGAAGTGTTTGAGGAAGCTCACTGGAAAGTTAGATCAAATAACACAGGCAAAATAGAATTTATGGAGCGTGGGAACAGCGAAGCTTCTCAGCAGGCCTATGGAGATTAGCTGGCAAGGGCAAAGAGGTCAGTTCCAACTCTGAGTGGCCACTGATGGAACCAAAGAAAATGATCTTAGAGATCTCAGCATGTGCCAGAGACCCTGAGTTTTGGCCATGGTACCTGTTCTTCACAGGCCTGAGCACAGAGGAGTCCTCGGCTCCTCCAGCTCACTGAGATGGGCTTTCTTCCTCCTTGGACTGTCTCACAGAGAAGCTACGCCATCACTAGCTCATGACAGCCAGCTCCGAAGGGCCATCTGGCCGCCTCAGAACAGGACAGTTCCAGACATTGCGGCGCCTCCCGTAGGGCAGCTGAGGGTGCAGAGTGGCCGCCGGGCGGAAAGCAAGGACAGGTTCTAACTGTCCTCTTGGTTTCAGAGTGGGTTTGAGTTGTCGCATTGGATCACTGCTCCCCCCCCCCCATTCTAGTCTGAAAGACTTGAGGCCCTTCTGTTCTTTATCTGAGCAGAATCACCTCACGAAACGTCCTCAGCCATCAAGGAGACCCTGTGTGGACAGACTGCAGCCAGCCTGAAATGTGTTTATGCTTACTCAACTCTAAAGTGTTCTAAATGGAAGTGAGAAAATGAGGAGTGGGAAAAACCGTTTGTGTTCTCTGCTGTTCCCTCTGTGGGAGAAAAACTTCAAAGAAATTTTCCATCACTAAAAAAAATGCAAAAGAAGGGGCTGGAGAGATGGCTCAGTGGTTAAGAGCACCGGCTGCTCTTCCAGAGGACCCGGGTTCAATTCCCAGCCCTCATATGGCAGCTCACAGCTGTCTGTAGCTCCAGTTCCAGGGAACACAACACCCTCACAGATATACATGGAGACAAAACACTGGTGCACATAAAATTAAAAATAAACAATTGTTAATGCAGAAGAAAACATTTTAGATTTTAAAAAATCCAATTTTTTTTTCTTTTTGGTTTTCCAAGTCAGGGTTTCTCTGTGTAACCCTAGCTGTCTTGGAGCTCGCTCTGCAGACCAGGCTGACCTCGAACTCACAGAGATCCACCTGCCTCTGCCTGCCAAGTGCTGGGATTAAAGGCATGCCCCACCATTGCCTAGCCCCAAATTTTCTTAAAATGTGTTATTTTGTATATCTTGTAGATAAATAGACTTAAACTCCCTAGAACATATATTAGGTATATACACCATTACTATGGGGTTACCATGGAGACAACATCAAAAAGTACTGTGATCCCTAATTGGGTTTCCCTGAGGACAAGACTGACTGTCAGTGATGAGATGAACTTCAGGTCTACAGCAACAGTGAACATAAAATTTCCAATAAGCAAACGCTACATGGAACTAGATGAAGAAAAGGAAGGAAAAGAAATTGAAATCTAAAAAGCAAAAATTATCAAGGGCTGGAAAGAAGGCTCAGTGGTTAAGAGCACTGGCTGATCTTCTAGAGGAGTTAGGTTCAATTCTCAGCACCCATGTGGCAGAGCACACCTGCCTGTAACTCCAGTTCCAGAGGATCTGACATCCTCACAAAGACATACATGCAGGCAAATAATGCACATAAAATAAAAATAAATTATTAAAATTTTGCCAGGCAATAGTAGCACACACCTTTAATCCCAGCACTTGGGAGGCAGAGGCAGGTGGATATCTGTGAGTTTGAGGCCAGACTGGTCTACAAAGTGAGTTCCAGGACAGGGCACACAAAGAAATCTTGTCTCAGAAAACCAATAAGTATTTAAGTGAGTGGAAAGCAATAAATAAATAAGTAAACAAATAAATAAGCATTTTTAAAAAAATTGCCTGGTAGAGGCTCTCAGTGTAACACTAGCGAGACTGGAGTGTGTGTGGGGAGCGACACCCTCCTGCTCTGCATCCCTGAATCCTTCTTTCTTTCTTTCTTTCTTTCTTTCTTTCTTTCTTTCTTTCTTCCTTTTCTTCCTTCTTTCTTTCTTTCTTTTGCTTTGTTTTGTTTTTCAAGACAGGGTTTCTCTGTAACTTTGGAGCCTGTCCCAGAACTAGCTCTTCTTGTAGATCAGGCTGGCCTTGAACTCACAGAGATCCACCTGCCTCTGCCTCCCGAGTCCTGGGATTAAAGGCGTGCGCCACCACTGCTCAGCTGCTCAGCATTCTTCTAAGAAGAAATCCTCCCTACCTGAAAAAACTTCTCACAGCTGGTGGCACTGGGCCATGTGTATGTCCTATAGTGACTTCTGCTCCAGCCAGACTAAGGTTCTCCTGAGAGGTCCTGGCAGACATCACCATTAGTCTATTGCCATAGACAGGAGCACCCTTGGGGACTTTCAAGCCTGAAGTACATGTGGTGCTAAAGAGACCAGTGATGGCCATAAATCGTTTTGCCCATCCCAGTTCTTGGAGAATGAAGATCAAGCAATGGCAATTGAGAAAGAACATGTTTCTCTCTCACTCAGCAAGAATCCTTCTCTCCCTGAGCAGGACCTGGGGACAGAGCACTCTACCACTGGCAAGTCTCTCTCCATCCCTGGCCTCAGGTTCTTCTTCTGGATCATGAGGGTTGGATTCAATCTGCAGCCTTAAGTTCAATATGACAAAGGAACTCAGCTTTCCAGGCTAAGGGTGGGGAACATCATTCAGTGCCAACTCCCTCCCTCTCCACCTACGAGGATCTCTGCATGGCTTCTGTGTCCCACCAGCCTAGCAGGAAAAGCGCTGATCTCCTCCGCTTGTGGCAGGTGGGAGTGTGCTTCTAGAAACGAGAGCTTTGGGGCCTCCTTCTAAAGCTCCTGGATGCAAGGCTGGAGACTAACAGCACTGGCTGCTCTTCCAGGAGACTTGGATTGGATTCCCAGCACCACAGGGTGGCCCACAACCTCTGTAGCTCCGATTCTAGGGGATCTGCTGCCCTCTTCTGGCTTTCATGGGCACTACACTTACTTGGTACATAGATGTACAGCAGGGAAACTCTCAACTACATTAAAAAATTAAACTGTAAGTTTCTAGATGCACAGGCATGGAGCTTTACTCTGAAGGGCTCATCAGCCATCCATTCATCCATCGTACTGGGTTCTGCCTGTGGACTCTCACGCTAAGCTTTAGGACACCGAAAAGAAGTAGATAAGAAAAGCCTGGGCCACAGAGCGTGTGTTGCAGGGGAACAAATAGTAAGCAAACGAACCATATGACGTCATAAGCCATGCCTGCTGGTGTGAACATTAGACGGGAAAGAAATGAGAGCCGTCTGAGCGCAAACAGTGTGATCCTGCAGGCATCCAGGACAGCGCTGCCTAAGGAGAGGAACGAAGGGAATGGAGGCGACCCAGCGCCCACTGGGGGTGAACTCCGGAGAAGCCTCCTTCCCCAGGGTTTCTGGAGACACTGGGACTCTTTCCCATGTAGGTTTGGAGTTTGTCCAGTTCTATTTGATGAAGTGAGACCACAGGGGTCTCACCAGCCATTGGTTACAGTTGCCACACCCTAGTCTTAGCAGGGGTCCCATTCCACCCATCTTCAGCTGCCAAAGTGAATGTCCCCAACCAGAACCAAGCCACATAACTTCCCTTGCTGGACCTTGCCAGTTGTTCCCTGGGGTGTTCTGGGTCAAGTTTAACTTCTTAGTTCACTTGGTACAAAGAGCTCTTCCCCGTCTGAGCTCAGATGACCCCATCCTCAGAGCCCTCTGTGCCCTCGGTCCTCGCCATCTGCCACAGCACACCCAGAGCCTCATGCCCACCCAGGCCCTCAGACCGCAAGCCACGCCTACTGTGCCACTCCCTTGCTTCCTTCCCAGAGGGCCCCTTCCCAACAGACTGCCCTTCTTTCAGCTCCACTCATCTCGGGAACTTCCCAGTCCCTCTGATCCCCAAACAGAAGCTGGGGAAGGATGGCCAGATGTTAACAGTGCCAGTCCCCACTTCAGGGAGGTGGGGAATGAGTTTAACAGTGCTCTCTAGGTGCCAGGCTCTAAGTTGTGTGCTTTACAGAACTATCTCATTCAGTCCTGAACAAGGTTCTGAAAGTACTATTATTCCCATTATACAAACAGGGAAGTTGATGTTTGGGAAAATGTGGGGATTCAGTAATGGTCAAACAGTTAAGGAAGGGCAAGCTTTGATCCTTCAAGTCCACTCTCTTGTACATCCATGTTCTTGACCACTGGGTCCCAGCACAGGCTATGCTGGGGGTTGGTGATCTTGTGGTGTTTCATTTTGGGTCAGTCTGGAGTGTGTTTCCAGTCCCTTCTGCTGTGAAAGAGCACCCTTACACCATGATGTCCGGGGTGAGCAGAGTGGTTTCCAAACAGGAAGTGTCTAAGTTTGCATTTTGGCTTGATGCAGGAAAGGGTCTATGGGAAGGTTGGGGTGAGGGCCCAGCCACCAGGCCAGTAATCCAACCTATTTACCATTTGGAGAGTCTTCAAACCTGGCCTGAAGGTCAAGAGGTTTGGAATCCTTGAGCAGCCTTGGGGGCTGAGATCAGGGCCTAGTGGGAGTCCTGGGAGACCCACGGGGCCTTCAACTCACTGTCAAGGACCAGCTTGTGAAGGTCTCAGCTTGCGATGCCAGCACCAGGTAGCTAGTCCAAGGCCAGCCTGAACTACAGAGAAGAACTCGTCTCAGAAAAAAACAAAAATAAAGCAGAGGTAGAAGCACACACCTGTGATTTCAGCCATTGGGACGTGGGCGTGGGAGGATCAGGAGCTCAAGGTCACCCTCAGCTACATCAGGAATCCCAGGCCTGCTTAAACTATGTGAACCCCTGGCAAAAATAAATAAACAAAAGGCAGGAGGCAGTGCAGGGCCAGCCTGAGCCACATGAGACCCTGTCAATCAATCATCAATCGATGGCAGGGGGCAGTGAGGCAGCTCAGGCTGACCCCAGAACCCACTGGCAGGAGAAGAGAGCCAACTCCTGAAATCTGTCCTGCTATTTCCACAGTCGCTATGATATGTGCGTGCCCATACGTACACACAAATGAGTAATAAATGATTTGTATGTAATTTTTAAATTAAAAATAAAATAAACAAAAAAGGACTTTCTGAAGCGTCAGCCCTCGGGGGCATCTGCTGGTCTCTCAGGGAGCAGGTGACCACCCCGTTACTCCATTCACGCTGTTTTAGGATCTTTACTTCATCTCTGTCTAATGAACACATAGTAACTGTATGTTAATGGGGCACACGGTGACACTTGAACACACGTGTGCTGATCAAATAAAGGGACTTAGCTCTTCATCTCTACCATTTCTCTTTTTAAAGATTTGTTTATTTTACACACATGGGTATTTTGTCCACATGTATGCACATAGCAGAGGGCATCGAATCCCATGGGACTACAGTTAGAGACGGTTGTGAGCTGCCATGTGGGTGCTGGGATTTGAACTCAGGACCTCTGGGAGAGTAACCATTTCTCTTAACTGCTGAGTCAAATCCCCAGCTCCCCTGCTGTTTCCCAGTGCATGACATTCCTACATCTAGAGCGTCTGAGAACACACAGTTTGCTGTGGACTACCATCACTGCTGTGCTGTAGGTCACCTGAGTTCACTCTTCCTGTCCTACAGTGTTTGGGTGTGTTCTCTCATACATTCCTCACAAGGGCAACACAAGAAGAACATCTCCAGCTCACAGCAAGCAAGCTGGGGAAACAGGGTAGCACTGCGAGTCCACACCCTTATCTAATAAAGGCTTCCTTCTGGAGCTTGTTCCTGAGTGGCTCCTTCCTGGACCATCTCACCAAAGGTACCTGCCTCCGGCTTGTCAGCCCCCTCACTGACACTGGGCCCTTGGGGACTGGTTTCCATATGGCCACAGTGCCAAGCACAAGCTCAGGGAACATGAGCTGCCCAGATGGATCTGGAGGCAGTAAAGTTCCAAACTATATCAGGCGATTGAAAAGAAAAGGGTACCTCACTGATTAACCATTTCTCTAATTCTCCCAAGACAAGAGAATAAGGAAAAGCACAAAATAAAGAAATTAAATAACATTCCTTAAAGAACTGCTTGCTTACCATTTTTTAAGCCCCAGAAAAGAACCTGAATACACATCCATAGGGAACCGGTGACATCATGATGCTCACAGCATGGGACATTGTGCAGCTGTTTAAAATGAAGCTGGTCTATATGTATTGACTTAGGAAAGGTTTGCAATGCTAAGCAAACAGAGGAAAGAAAATGGCTGTGAAGTGGGCATAGTGTGAGTCCCCAGTTTTCAAAATCAGCAGCACATAGAAAGTGTCCCTCGATGTGTATACAAGGTGTCCTGTTTTGTGTAAGTGTGCACAGATGTGCACACAGGTGTGCAGAGCACCTCTGGCTGCTGTCACAGAGTCGACACCTCACATTATGGAGAGGGAAGAGCAGGAATCAAGGGAACTATTGATTTTCCCCCTTTAATAATGAGAACACCTCTGCACTAAAACAAACCAATCTTTCTTCTGTAATTTTAAAAAGTTAATAAAAACGTTTTTTAGCAAAAGTCTCCTGGGGAAGGCCACTCACGGAGCCTACTGCAGATATTTTTAAGTTTGGCCACTCTTAGAGGGAAATTGACCCTTTATGTGCTCCCCTGCTCTGCCATTTTCTCCGTGCATCCAGCCAACCCTTCCC
Source organism: Ondatra zibethicus (assembly GCA_004026605.1). Classification (NCBI taxonomy): domain Eukaryota; kingdom Metazoa; phylum Chordata; class Mammalia; order Rodentia; family Cricetidae; genus Ondatra; species Ondatra zibethicus. Next base: position 70,839 of record PVIU01002707.1, on the reverse strand, counting down.
TGCTGGCCAGCGCCACTCCCAGGGTAAGCTTCACAACCTCTCCCAGCCAAGCCACCTACGTATAAGAAATAAACCATGGTGCTTCTTCCCAGGACTGCCCCTCACAGGTCCTGAAAGCCTCCCAAGGCTGCAGCACGTCCAGCCTGCCCAGTTCCATGAAGACTGGCTTGCTAAGAGGGCCCTCTTCTCACCCCTGAGGTCATCGGCCACTGTCCTCTGCCCCTTCCCTCCTGGGGAAGGTCTGGAGAAAGTCAGGGTCAACAGTCATCCAGGTGACAGTGCCCCTTGGCCTCTCTGGGCCAGCTCCGATGCCAGGCTCTATGGAGTCAGAGAGGAAACTCCTGCTGAGCTTGGAGCACAGAGCTGTGTCCCAGAGATGCAGGGACACACCTGAGGTGAGGCTCAGCTGAGCAGATGGCTGGCCCACCTGGCGATAGGCAGAGGAGAGTGCTGCTTGCCACCCAGGGCCTGGCCACTGCGCTGATGACTGTGACTGCCCGGACCCATACACCAGGACTTCCGCTTTACAACCCACATGAGCTTTCTGCCCAGCCCCTCCTCACAGGTCTGGAAACCCATGGGCCACTCCGCCTCATCAGCCTACCTTCAGATATCCAGTATCCCAGAATTCCCTATCCAATATCCCAGAATTCCCTATCCAATATCCCAGAATTCCCTATCCAATATCCCAGAATTCCCTATCCAATATCCCAGAATTCCCTATCCAATATCCCAGAATTCCCTATCCAGGGCCACATGGTACTTTCTCCTTGTCCTCTCCTCAGAGTGGAGCTGGATGGAACTCAGATGTGATGATCAAAGCATCCCACAGACATCTTGGGTGCTGCTATGAGGCTGGCCCAGGCCCTGAAGATGTCAGGACTGAATCAGCCACAACTGTTTCTGACCATCTTGGAGATTAATTAAAGCACAGTAGAAACCACAGCCATATTTTCTAGATCATTCCAAGGTCAAGGTACATGGAGGTGATGCCCCCCTCTTGGCCTGTCCTACCTTCTGCAGCAGCCCAGGACTTGCAGACCTGCTCTGAGAACTCGGGTCTTTGGAGGAACACCAGAAACAGGGGGCCAGTGCTAGGTATTTGACACGCTACCCAGGATTCGCCAAGCTCACTGGTACATAAACTGGTCAGCATTGAAATACAGCTTCAGAGATGTGCTTGCCCTGACTCTTACTCTGAGGAAGCACACGGCGTGACAGGGAAAGGAGGGGTCCCCTTCAAGCCTCTGTGCTCCCTTTTAATGAAGCCACCAGCATCCTCCCCAGCCTGCTCCAGCTCACGGGTGACCAGACTCAAGTCACCAACTCAGTCCTTGGTGATCACCCCACTGTTGGTTCCAGGCATTCGGTGGCTGACAAATATTAACTCCATACCCTTAACAAACCTCTGTGGGAGCCTTCGTATTTAAAGATGAGGAAGCCGAGGCGCGAAGAGATGAAAGCACACAGCTGCTTGGTGACTTAGCCCGGACTGACCCTGCTCTGTCCTCTCAGCCTGTCTGTCTGTCTGTCTGCTTCCTGTGGCCGCTGTGAGGACTCACCACGGCATCAGTGACAGCACAAATGTGTTGTCTCACAGTCTGGGAGCCCAGATGATGACTCAGCCTGGCTGGACTAAGTCGAGTTTGTGAGCAGGGCGGCTCCTGCTAGAGCTGAGGGGATGCATTTCCTGGCCTGGTTTCTGGAAGGTACCCACTCTCCCTCCCTCCCAGTCTTTTCTCCCAGCACTTGGAACTCTGGCTTCACCCACCACATCTTCCTCTGTGGGCAAGCTTCCCTGCTCACAAGAACCTTTGTGGTCGGTCATAAGAGCCCTCAGATAACTCAGGGCTGGCTCTCACATCTGAGTCCTTGATTTAACCACACTTAATCTAGGGATTAAAGGTTGTAGGGGGAAGGGATTGCTTAACCCACCAACAATGCTCTTTTATCATTATATCTCTTCCCTCTTTCCCTTCCTTCCTCCAAACCCTCCCACATCCCCCCTCATTCCCTCACGAATTGATGTCTTCTGACTATATACTTCACAGTTGATAGGATGCTTGTCTAGCACTCACAAGGTCCTGGCTTTAATCCCAGCATAGCATGAACCTGGCCCCACTGTATGCCTGGAATCCTAGACGGTAAGGAGTTCAAGCTCATCCCAGGCTACGTACAGGGTTTGAGAACAGCCTGGGATACAAGAGACCTTGTCTCCGAAAAAAAAAAAAAAAACAGTGGTAAAGATGGCAAATTTTATATTATGTGTATTTTACTATAATTCCTGCTCTACAGTGCGAGTTTTTGCAGGGCAGGAGTTGTGGCCAGTCCATTCTGTCCATTTCCAGCTGGTACATAGTGTTTGTCCTTGACCACTGAATGGGTCAGTGCCCAGCTCTAATACTTCCCCTGGCTGTGAGCATGTGGGTTAGAAACCTTACGGACTGGTGCTTAAACACCCACACCAAGTGTGGTTACAGCAATGGCAACAGCACTGGGCAGGGAACGTGGGAGGGGCACACAGGAGGAAGGCAAACTGCCCCTGTGGTGAAAAACAATGAGAAGAAGGGGCTCTCACCATTTTTTCAAGAAACTCTCAAGAGGAGCAAGAGCCCTGCTGTGTGCTTTCCAGACAATCGAAAGCTCTGCCCAAGACTTCATACCTAAGCACATACACACTAACTACTATGTTCTCCTGGTGCCAAGCAAATGGGGGTATAGTTTTCTGGAGAATTCTTGAAACCTCTGAACGGTTTGTCTGAATTTGGAAGGGAAGACACACCTCCCCCAGGAGCTAACTCTCACTCTTTGAATGGTTCCAACCCTCAGAAATCTCATCTTTTCCTATCATTCCAAATGAAAAAGAACCCTTCTAGCTAGTCAAGGAAACCTTGGAAATGGAAAAAAAAAATAAACCAAAGTCAACGCGACAGGTGAGACCGGCTTCATGGTCAAGGGACCGCCATTGAGGGCTCAGAATTGACTGTTGAGAGAAGCATAGAAGCCTTTGCCATTGCAGTGAAAATGGGTGAGTGGCACTCTCTGTGGAATCTTGAGGGGGAATGAAGGGCAGAGGCGTGGCTGGTGGGATCCGTGTGAGGTCACCCAGGTGACTTGTCACCTCTGTCCCTCTCTCTGCCAGGTTCTCACAGCCATGCTAAATCCTCTCCCTTTTCCCTGGGGCCACAAGAAATAGCTTTTCCAACCAGCAGCACAGGAGCTGACCTGTTAGTGGATCCCGGTCTAGACATGCAGGATACCAAAAGGAACCAGAACAGAACGGTCCACAGGAAGCTGGGAGGACTCCCCGTCCCCCTCCCCCTGGAGGATAGAGGGTTTCGAAGGATTTCTGCAGCCGTCACATCATCATAACCCCAGGACGGCAATGACAATGTGATGAGCTAATTTAGGTGGCATCTAGGGGACATATATCTCTGTAAGAGGAAAGGGAATTTGCATGTTTTGTCGTTGTAACCATCCTGTATTCCAGCTTAACTGTCCCAGAGAGACTCTAACCACAGCGAAAAGGACTTGGATAGAGAGATTACCAACCCCCAGGGAAGGAGAAGCGAGAAAGGGAAAGCAAGGGGTGTTCCTCCCTGGGAAGGGTTTTCTTAACAAAGCCAGGGACCTGTGGTAAAGCCCACCACAAAGGCAGGGGCATGGTTAGTATGGATCCTAAAGCCCTTTCCAGGCTGTTTGTAAGACTGCCTCCTCTCACCTGGGATGTTCTGTCTCTGAAACGTAGACAAAATGGAACAAAAGGCTCTCTGCATCCTTGCTGTCCTTCATCCAAGTGGCAGGCAACTGTCTGCTTCTGTCTCCTGGGTTCCAGCCAGACACAGGGCACTCTTCGCTGTGTGAGCATCAGCTGCACCAAGAACCCCCAAACAATTGCACTCAAAAACATTCTCACTACCAACACCATAGCCAGATCTTCCCACTCCAAATGGATATGGACAGTTCAATCCAGGAAGAAAGGGCTATTTAAAACTGTAATAAATCATGTGCCAAGTGAGGTGTCAGACATGCAAACTAGGAATGCTAAGTCAGAGCCTTCAGCAGCAGGAAAGTGAGCAGTGGTGGCCTCCTTCCTCCTGCCCAGAGAGAAGGCCAGACAGGAAACACCTACCTTGTCTTTTGGTCAGGCAGGTGCCCAAATGCCTGTAAGAGGCAGACACAAAACACTTTACCCCAGCTGTCCTTGCTGCACCTTACAGCAACAGAAGAGACAGAGAGGAACCCAATGGGCACAGGAAAAAAAGTCACCAATAGCAAGTAGAAGATTCCAGTGTAGCCCAAGGACAAAGCCACCAGGCTAGAAGACAGACAGACCCCAGTTGAAAGTAATAAGCCACATTAGATGACCACCATGAATGAGTGTGATTAAGGAAAACTTCAAATTTTCGATGAATCATTAATAATTTTAATAATGGAAAATATTAAACCCTGTTACTTAAAATGTTGGGCGGTACTGCCCAGCTGTTGTGAGTGGGGCAAAACACAACACAAAATGGCGCCGATGAAACAGTTCCAAGAATGGCCAGAGCAGCTAAGTTATTTGGCGGAGGGAAGAAATGCCAAAGTCCCACAGGCTAGTCGTGACCCAGACAGTACTGTGGGACAATGGTCTTTTATCCTGTCACTTGCATTATTTTTAATAAAATGCTGATTGGCCAGTAGCCAGGCAGGAAGTATAGGTGGGGCAACAGCAACCAGGCAGGAAGTAGAGGCGTGGCAACGAGAATTATGGGAAGAGGGAAGTTTCAGTCTGCAGTCCTGAGCCAGACACAGAGGAAGCAAGATGTGACTGCCTCGCCAAAAAAGGTACCAAGCCGTGTGGCTAACACAGACAAGAATTATAGGCTAATTTTAAGATGTAAGAGTTAGTTAATAAGAAGCCTGAGATACTAGGCCAATCAGTTTATAATTAATGTAGACCTCTGTGTGTTTATTTGGGACTAAATAGCTGTGGGACCTGATGAAACAGAAAACCTCAGACAACAGGACAGAGCCTCAAGGGCTAGGGACAGAGCCTCGAGTGCATTGTTTGCAGACACTTGAGATGGCCGAGCAGCCACCACCCACCACACCGGATAGTCCTCCATAGTTCCTTCAGTCCTCAGGTGCGCCAGCACGCCCAGGAACTGGAGACACGAGACCAATGGCTGCCCAGGGTGTTCCCTGTCCTGGGATGAAGGAGAGCCATCTTTCCACAGGAGCTCTCCAGCACATTCGTCTCCTCCCTGACTCTCACACTTGTAGATACTGTTCCTCCCATCCCTCTGTCACACTGCAGCAGACACTCAGTCCTAGGCATCAAAACATTGGCCGCTTTGTTCCTGGCCTGATGCCAGATGCCTTGCTATCTGTGACAGCGACCCTCTGGGGTGAGACAGTGTTTGGACTGTGGAGGGCAGATGACTTCTATTCTCCTTTTTGACTTTAACATCACTTTTCTGATCTTTTGAGTAGCTACTGAGGCCCTTGGGATCACGAGTTGCGGTCAGTGATCAAGCAAAGTCGCGGAAGCAGAGTATGCCTCCGACTGGGCAGCTTGCACTGAGGTAACCCAGGAGCTCACCGAGGAGGAAGGGTGGGATAGATTAGTCATGTCTGCGTGAGTGCATAAGAACCCTATGACAAGATGTAGGGAGCTCCTTTTCATTGGTCTTGGAGAGCAAGTTCTCACCCAGTCTGAGCACAGGGGCTCTGTGTAATAAAGGAGGCCATGTCTTCACGGCTGATATACACTACTGGATGTCACACAACTGGATGGGTCCCTCAGAAGCCTACACTGGAGCTACAGAAGCATGCAGGCATCACATCAGATCTTTCACGTTTCCACAGAACATTCTCTGAAAGCCCCAGAAGAGGTGACACACACCCTCCCCCAGCACTCAGGAGGCAGAGTCAAGTGAATCTTTGTGAGTTGGAGGCCATTCTGACCTACGTAGTAAGCTCCAGGACAGGGCTTCATAGTGAGACCTTATCTTAACATTAACAAATATTGCTTTCTTGCCCAGGGGAACAGATGGACCACAATGCCAAAGTCCTAAAGTCTCAGACTTTGTGTTTTTATGACATTCACATTTTTATCACACAAGCAAAATGAAACAAACTGAAAAAACAAACAAACAAAAACCCTGGAATTCTGGGAGTATGTTGCCTTTTGCAGCATGGGGAGCTGTATCTCTTCTCTGGCTGGATATTGTGGAAAGAATCTAGTCACCCATTTAGACAAGTGCTTTGTGGACATGAGGGAACCTGAGGTCATTCAGCAAGGCCACCCTGCACCGGTGCCTCAAGTGAGGGAACCTGAGGTCATTCAGCAAAGCCACCTCTGCACACATGCCTGAGAAATACCTTAGACAGCCACAATGAGCAACAGCCAAGAAGGTGATCAAAGAGCCTTACTAGTGGATCCACAGATCTCACAGAACCCAGCCCAGGCCCCCTCCCCTGGCCTCAACTCCAGATCTGAACTGTTTCCTCCCCTGATCTCCAGGGCTCTTCAGCATTACTGTGGGCTTAGAATTAGTCCTTGGAGGACATCTCCTGTCCCCAGTAGAAACAAGCTGAGGGTTGGGTGACACTCCACATGTCTGTGTCGTCAGCCACTGACACCGTGAGCACAAGAACACAGGGAAGCACTTGCACCAATCTACACATGTCTAGAATTTTCAGCTGGCTAAAACCTTGAAGAACACAGGCTGCAAAGGCTCACAGCGAACAGGTGACGAATCTGTGGCTGGGGAGACAAGTCATAGCTGAAGAACTGACTCTGTCCATTAAAGCAGCCAGAGTTTTGTCTGCAGACTGGGACCTTAGGGAAGAGCAAGCCCCTGCAACTGTGGGAATGGTGGCCCTGCAGGTCACAGGAAGAGCAAACCCTCCCTAAGGTGTGTGAAGTGGTCCAGTGGCACTTGTCAGTCGCAGGCAGGAAATGAGGCAGCACTGGGGGACAGGATATGTCTTTTCCATTGCACGCCTTGCTTTGGTGATGAATGAAACGAGCCTGTGGATTCAAAACAACCGTAAAACCGGAAATGAGAAAAACATTTGGGAGGGGGCACGCCAGTGTGCCAGCCCGGCGAGCCTGAAGAGATGGGTGTGTTCTACCCAGCTTCTAACCCAGAAGTCATTATGACCTGCCCCTTTCCTCCCGTGGAGTGGAAGTTCCTGCTTGTCTTTGCGTCTCCAGTGCCTGGCTTTGGCTAGCGAGTGTGGAACACTCTCCCAGGGCAGAGGCTGAGCAGGGCAGGGCTTCAGGCCAGGTTGGGCTGGAGTAGGTCTCAGAGGACAGTCCATAGATGACTGCTGAGACCTTGGGTATCCCCGGGTTCTGTCCCTGATTCTCACGCGGAGCTGACTGAAAAGAACTGTAGCCAAGGCCAAAGCTCAGGTCCCTCAACAGAATGTATCTTTCAGCTTCTTAAGTAGCACACAAAATCACCTAGAGAGCTGGGTGCAGTTCCTGAAAGGAGCTGGATTGATATGTACCCTCCCTGCCTTTTGCTGTGCCCCAGGCACATTCCTGAGCTTCAGGAACCTCCTAGAACCTACCCACGTGCTTGACAAACAGTTTTCAGGATGCCAGAGTCCTGGACTTGTGTAAGACTCTCTGGTTTTACCTTTTGGCACTCTGCCCTCCTGGGAAGTTGTCCCCAAAGGTTCATTTATTAGAAGAGCAATTCCTGGGCTGAGGAAACATGTGGCTCAGCTGCTAATGTGCACAAAGCACACACCAAATGTGCACAAAGCCCCCAGCGCTGCATAGAACCAGGAGGAGGTGATGCGCTGTTGGGAGGTGGAAACAGAAGGATCAAGGTTATCTTCAACCCTGGCAGGAAGGAGGGAAGGAAAGAAGGAAGGAAGGAAAGAAGGAAGGAAGGATTTGAAAAAATTTCCTTAATTTGTGTTAATGGTATCTAGAAGTAGGAGCTTTAGGGGATGAGGTCATGAGAGTGAGACCTCAGGTGACATTATTAGCTTCATAAAAAGAGGAAGAAAGACCAAGCTATCATACTTTAAGCAAGACACCTTCCCATTTATAGAGCATATGCCAGCATTATGCTCTTATACTTTGTAGTCTAAATAAATGTGAGCTAAATAAACTTCTTCTCTTTATAACTTACTCCATCTATGGTATTCAGTTATAGCAACAAAACTGGACCAAGACAGGCTCCTGGGCCTGTCATTGTCGTCATCATACTGCTCCTGATGGCTTTGTTGGTCTGACTCTTAGAGAATAAAGCACAAAAACCTCTCACCCTGAAGCAAAGGAGGATTTTGTTGCTCCCTGATCCCTCTGCCTCAGCTCTTGGTGGATCACAGCTCCATCCTGAAATCATGAGGTCTATTCACCTGGAGAAGGCATAAGCTTTTCCTCCATCCATCTATTCAAGCACAGGGTGAGTTCACTGATTTCGCTTGGCTTAGGTTCTCTGTGCTGATGTCGCTGGGCTCAGTCAGCACTGATGCCAAGTGATGTCAGTCACTCTGGGCTGAAGAGCACTGTTGCATGCTGGGTTAATGTACAGCAATGCAGGGCAGTCACTTAGCTTTGCTCTGACCTTCTCTAGCCTAGTGTTTGCCTATCCCAGTACAAACCTCCAGAGCTGGCCTGGCTGTCACCTGGTAGGATGAAGGATCCTAGGGTCAACAAGCATCACTTGACCAACGCAGACCAACACAGCCACCTCCTACCTGGGCCCCAGTTCCCAGCAGAAGCCTAAGACAGGCCTCCAAGGCCCACTGAACACACCCTGCTTAGATTCCCAGTAACACTAGAAAATATTTGCTCCAAACAATTTACTGGGACTCCATGCTGAGCCGTCCTGAGCTCCAGCTGACCCAAGCACTAGCCTTGTTTTTCCCAGGGTGAAAAGGAGAAAGAGAGAGACCCCTCCATGCTGTGTGTTATTAGGTGGAGACTTCGGCCTCTTTCCTAGCTGCCCCTGACTAGAAGGCCATTTATCTTCCCAAACAGAAGCGGGGCCCTTTACATTCAGAAATGAAGTGTCAGCCCAGCACACAGTGACAGCTCAGGTCCCAAGATACCCCTAAAGTCACTTTTTATTCTTTTCTCTCCTGGTCATTAGGGAAAAATCTCTCTCTCCTCCTGTTTAGCCCATTCACTAGAGAGAAAGAGATCAATGAGAAAGCCACAGACCGAGAGCCTGTGCAGAGGCTCTGAAGAGCACATTCATTCTTCCCCAGCCCACACCAGGACGGAGGATGCTCCTCCCACGCCCTGGAAGAAAAGCTAGCCAGGAACGTTCTTTACCCAGATAGCTCTTTCTCATCTATTATACAGTGCAGACGCCCTCTCCGAGAGTGACACACCTTACACTTCAAACACGCACAGCTCTTCCACTGGTTTTTAAGCACACTTGCCTGCTGACATGACAGCAAACGCCCAGGAGGAAGCAAAGGGAAGATGGCAGAGGCATAGCTATTTCCGCAGCTGGCAGCACTAGCCAACAGCAGCGGGACCTGGGAAGGGCTTCTGAGAACAGCTTGAAGCTCTGACAGCCCAAAAGGATATGGGGTCCAAGTAGCATGTCCTGGCTAGGTGAATGAGATGAAACAGGAGCCACCACATGGCACCCACGCCCACAGCACGCGTGTGTTATTTCGCTTGCCGTCGTGGCAACCTGTTAAGGAAGACACTAGCACCACTGGGCTTTACCGATGAGAGAACTGAAGTACAAAGGCTTAAACCACTAGCCTGGGGCTATATCGCCAGTAAAAGGAAGAGCTGAAATTTATATCCAGATCCATTGGACTCTGGGTCAGAGGAAGACAAATGTCATGTGTACTTCTTGAGCTTGTCAGCAGGAACAAAGACTATGTGACTCAGGAAACCCGCACAGAGCAGCAGGAGACGCCTCCCCGCCACCCAAGGAGCTCTCTCCAGAGCAAAGGGGTGGGAAATCACAGAACACGCAGGAAAGGAACCAGGTAAGACCTAGAATCCCCAAGGCAGGTGGAGGGGGTAGCCCTCGGGGCAGAGCTAAGCTCAGCGCGCAGGGAGCCTTGAGGTCTAAGTTCAAGGGTGGGTGTGTAGAGCAACCTCATAACCCACAACTGAAACCAAATAATAATAATGATAGTATCGAGGATATTACAGAAAAAATAGATCTAGTCATGATGATCTTCCAGCAAGGACTGGATATCAGACTCCACCACAGGAGACAGCCCACCTGCTCTCGCCAGCATGCGTGGAGCTCCCAACAGCAGGCAGAAGCCCACAATCCCAGAGGCTCCCACAAGGTTCCCTCTGCCTGTCGTGTTAAGACCTACCTCTCCCCTGGCCTTATTCCTAGATGTTTAATGTTTTTGCTTATTCAGATCGTTTGGAAGGGAAATGCTGTCTTCAGGAGGGTCTTTTTGTGTTGTACCATGACAAGTCAAGGCTCTGGCCTCCTTCATTAAGGATGGAGCCACCCTTTCTACTCCAGCTGCGTCCCTGGGCTTTGGCCTTGGCCAGGTCTTGAGAACAGCTCAGAAATCCTCCCTGACTCCACCCACCCAGAAGTCCAAGGCTTTCCTTTCCTCTGCAGAACCCTATAGACTCCAGCAGCCCAGGAAGAAGAAGGGCCATTTCTCACCCCAGGGGAGCCACACCAGTGGATTTGTGAACACTCAGGAAAGCTCCAGGCGACTGCAGACAGTTTCCAGAAGTCCTGTTGAGGCTGCAGGTGAAGGAATCAGCAGCATGCAAGCTTACCTGCAGAGGAGGGGTTCGAATGATGTCTGACAGGAAAGCCCTGTGGGATTCAGTCAGAACTGACAACTGCCGTTCAGGAATGATCTGGTGTTGTTATTAGCTCTTACTGCATCGTGTACACAGAAACACACTCATTAACACCTGTCTGCTTCAGACAGCTTTTCTTAAAGACGAGAAAAGCCTGCAAGTCTACCTTGCTCACCTCCCTGTCTTCCCCTGGCAGATGACACACTGTTTTTCTCCAAGCAACATATTTTACAGCTAAAACCAGGGAGTTTAAGATCCTGTTGTTTTTTTTTTTAAGTGTATTCAACCAAGTAGGGATGGGAAATGAGCCAGGGCATAGAACAGTGCAGGGTTGTTGCACAGCTGTTCACACAGCTGGCAGAGACACCCACAGCTGTCAGCAGCATCAGCCAGCACCGAGAGAGCTGAAGCTCCTCATGAGAGGAGCGGGAGTGGAGCCACTGGCCACTTGGCTAGCGGGGACAGGAAGGACACACTCTGCCTTTCTCCTAAAGTTGTCCCTACCACTACCTCATTTCCCTTTGGCTGTCACATTAAGACCCACCAGCTGGGCAACCTTTTTTTTTTTCTTATTCTGGCCATTTGGAACCCAGACTCTGCCCATTTTTAAGGCCCTCTTACCCTGTGCATCCATGTTTTTTCTTTCATGCCCCTTCATCAATGCTGCCATGGCCCCTTTGTCTACAGGAAGTGTCCTCTGTCTCTGCAGTGATTCCTGCTGCTCTCCAGGGGAGAGATGGATAGGAGGCAGGATACACTTTGTCAAGGAGCCTGTAACTTTCTTCTTGCAGAGAGCACCTACGTTCACAGTGGGTCTTGGGTGCCATTCATACCTTTGCATTTGCTGGTGAAGGCTATCGCAAGTTGCCTGAATCCACAGCATTGTCTCAGGGGTATGGTAGGGTATATAACCCACAAGTTCAGATGTGCAGACATAGACAAAGCCCACTAAGATTTTATTAGTGCCAAGAACTAATGATGCACCTTCAGACCGTGGTCCTCACAATCCCACATCACAATATCCCTGCCTTTATCACTGCCATCTGATTCCACACCAAATGCTGTGCTGTAATTAGCAGTCGGATCTGACTGATTTACCTTTTCCACTACTGTGAGCTCTCTCAGGGCAGGGAAGACACTTCACCCTTTCCTAACCTCGCACTAAGTAAAGAATCAATGTTTGTTGCAATCAATTGGACCCACAGGGCTAGGTGAAGCCACTGGGAACACTAGCAAATCTTTAGCTGGCATCTCCTTCATGCACAAAGCCGTTCATCTTCACACTGACCAGGCAGGCGTTATTTCCTTTTTGTATCCTAAGTTTATGGGTGAGGGAACCAGGGACAGAGAGGAGAATAACTTCAATAAGGACTTGGCAGGGCGAAGGTTTGAACCTGGGCAGTGTGCTTCTGTCCAGTCTGTTCTGTCCATTAGCACGAACAGGAGAAACGGATACAGCTGTGCTGACGGCCATACAAGAGGGACTAAAGAGAGCCAGAGAAGAGCATGGTCGTCACCAAAGGGGAGGCTCTGGGCACAGATGATGCCCTGGAGCCTGCAACCAGGGCTACAAAGGAGAGCAAAAGGCCTGCGGCTCAAGGTCCTGACTGGATGGGAGAGGGGCTCCAGCCAACTCAAGGGACTCTGAAAGTCATTATTAGGGAGAGAGGCACAGCTGAGGCTCTGGTTAGTTGAATGTGATGGTTCTGCTACACTCCAGAAGCCTGGAGTGAGAGCCTGGGAAATCCCTGAGCTCAGGGTCTCCCCAGAGCTATTAAAGCTGACTCTCCAGAGGTGAAACTGTGGTATCACTTAGACACTCCCAGGTGATTCCAGTGAGCAGCCAAACTGAAGAACCACAGTGTCTCCTGCGGTAGCTAACCAAGCCAGTTTATCCTCCCATTTCCTCCCCCTGACCGCCACTGGCAGTTGGGTTATTCTGCAGTGTTTTTCTCTGACTTTTCTGGATCAACCACCTCTAGCTCTAGTTCCAGCCTGCCCAGCCCAGCAGTCACATGACCATGGGCATGAGATCTAGCCAAGTCTCGGTTTCTCCAACCGCAAGAAGGGGGCTGTGGTAAGCAGAACAACACCTAGCAAATGTTCGCGTCCAGTCCCTAAGCCACAGCAAAGGAGAAGAGAGGCTGCAGATGGAGTAAGATGAGCAGTCTGCAAGGTGGGAGCTCTTTCTGCATTATCAGAGGGGCCGTGTTGTCACAAAGACCCTTAAATACAGTGCAGGAAAGTAGGAGAGGCACTGGCAGTGTGACATAGCATGAGAAAACTCAACCAGCCGCTAATGGCTTGGAAGATGGAAGGCAAGCCACTTCCAGAAGCGGAAAAAGCCAGGCAAATGGATTATTCTGAGCAGTCCCTGCCAATACTTAGGTTTTCCTGGCGCCATTTTGAACTTCTGACCTCAACCCCCATATGTAAGATAACAAATGTGTGCTGGTTCAAGCTACAGCAGCGAATACAAAATGGATGGGAATAAATTGAGGACAATATGAAGATTAAATAGGATACTGTTTATGTAGCATGTGGCCTTGTGTTCAATGCTTTATTATTTCCCCTGCCACCATTATATCCAGCCAGGCAGCTTTAATGAGGCTGTCGCATGCTCTGTCTACCTGAGACCCAGTTCCCAGTACTCAGGAGAATGAAGGGCTCTGTGCCCCGTGTGTTGACAATAAGCTTATACCTAGGACCAGTAGGGACTGGCTAGTCTTGGGCAGGAAGGACAAGAAGCTCCCTACAGCCCTAGGATGACCATTAATACTGGAAATGGTAGACGGTAAGGAAACGGGTCCCCAGGGAGTGTGCTGACCATAGCTAAGGAAAGAACTTGAGTATGGGAGCAAGGGCTTCAGAGACCTCAGCTGAATGAATTGAATGGCTCGGCAGGCGCCAACCACAGGCAAGAGCTGGCCCCTGTGTAATAGGCAAAAGGCGGTCTTGCCAAGGAGGAGGCAAAATAGAATACTCACCCAAACTCCTGGTTGTTCCAGGCTTGGTGGTGTTCTGAGTGGGTACCATGTGTGTATGGCCTGCACATACACACACGGAAGAAGCAGATTCAGAGAAATCTAGCAATTCAGTAGAGGTTGACAGTCAAACTCATGAACCTAAAATTAGAATATTCCATGCCATACCGTATTTCATTTTCTCTTCATAAAAGCCCAATTAATATTTCAGATCTCATTGATTTAATCCTGGGAACATGACAACATGGCAGTATACACCATTAATCTGTATTTCCTCTTTGAGATGTGCCAGCCATAAAACCTGAAGTGTTTCAAAAACCACTAGTCCCTGGAAAGGGGTGCAGAGGGAGCCTAGTGCTTCGTATCCCTCCGCGGCAGCTCAGGGCCGCTGGAATCACAGCTCTGAAGCTTTGTGTTTCCTGTGGCCCCTGAGGTTGGTCAGCAGGTGAGGGATGGCATGGCCACTCCCCACTGTGGGTGCCCAAGGACTCCTGCTCGATCAGAAGATCGCAGCAGCCTTGAGAACTAAATTTATCCCCAAAGCACACCTAGATCAAAATGTTCCCTACTTCAGAGATCCTGCCCCTCACTGTCTGCCTCTCTTTTTCCAGAACCAGGAACTATGTACTGTAAAATCCATTCCTGTCAATCTGATTTTAAAACCACACTCACACACATGCACGTGCAGACGCAGAGAGTCAACCCAAACAACAAACACCACATGTTCCAATACATAAAAGAAAAAAGTAAAAGACGGACACAATTAAGAAAAGAGCAGAGCGAATATACAGGTAAGAAGAGCAGGGCCCCGCTGAGGAAAGGGTTGGAGACACAGAAAAAGCTGTTTGAGCTGGGCGCTGGCTCTGTGATCCTCCTCAGCCGCACCCCAAGTTCCCGCCCAGGCAGCCAGGTGACCCCCACTACAACCAAGATAGTTCATTGCACAGGAGCCCATACTCCTGACAGTCTGGGACAGTGACAGTTCCCAGCCACCTGGCCAAACAAGCAAGTTTGGATCCTGAAGGCAAGAAAAGATTCAAACCTTTGCCTTTGGGAGAAGATAGGTTCCCTAGACTGCTGGGGACGTCTGTTTCTAGGTGGAGTGACTGGGAGCAATAGGAGAACCACACACGGTAAATGCCAAGGCTCCTGTAGACAGCCTGAAGGGCTTTACATCTCCAGAGAAGATCTGACCTTGCACGCGGGGCACACAGGGTTCCACAGGCCCCGCTGGGCGTGTTCTACTCATGGGCTTTGGAATCTCGGGATTCTAGGCTGAGATGGTACGTGTCATTCCTGATTTTCAAACAAGGGCAGCTGGTAGCTGCCATCTTTAGTCTTGGAGATCTCCAGTGAGGGAGGTTTTTCAACCTATCCCCAGCACAGTTCGGAACTTGGAAGTCCCAGCCAATGCCTGTGGCCAGGCAACCAACTCTCCCACATATATGTCCATCTCCCCACCCCGTTCCCACCCCTTGTCTTTGATAAGCTATTGATGAACTCACATTCTTTCCTAAAATCTCTGCCACAGCAGCTTGGAGACATTCCCTACCACCCCTGTCTCTGTCAGATTACAATCCCTTGTCCTTCTCCTAAGCACTTTGTGACCGCCACCGTTCTAGTCCCACCAGGACAGACCCATCTACCCTCTCTTCTCTCCAGCCCCTTTATACTTGTCTTTTCCATCCCTCAAAGTGCTAAGACTGACCTACCTCTCCCGGCTGCTTGGCAGACTTCTTCCCCTAGAGGGCCCTCCCATCTCCAGCCTCTGCTAGAACTCCGCCCACCTTCCCCAGCACCATGAGGTCCTCATTCCCACCCAGATGGGAAGGCTCATTGGGCTGTTCTCTGTACCTGCAGTCAAGACGTTTATCTCAGGGTAGCTCAGGAGCCAGTTTAGGCTGGAACCTTAGTGTCCCTGTGGTGCTTGGCTTAGAATAGACCTTCACTACTCCGTAGGAGGAAATTCATGACCTTTCGTCCAGTCCTCAGACAAGCTGGAGAACAGTTGCTATTCTGACAGCAGGAGGCGATGTCGCCAGGGCTGCCCCTCCCTACCTCCATCCTATACACACCCAGTAGAGGCAATTCCTCCTTGCTCTCAAATGGCTACAGCTTCTAGTACATTCTAACAAGTCATAATAGAGAACCCCGAAGGACCTTGGAGAGCATTTAGCTCCTTGCTCCAGTGGCACCAAGGGAGGAACCGAAGAAGAGAGTGGCAGGGTCTGTGGGGAGGAAGGTGTCAGGGACTTTGGAAGTCATGCAATGCTGCCTCATGGTCTGAGTTTGGAGGCTGTGGTTGCTCTGCACCTGGCAGACGGCTCCACCATGGCTGGCTACTGATCCCTGCTTTGTGGCTGTAGCAAGCTGAGTCACAGGTCAGGAGCAAGGGCCCAGCCCAGCTGCTGTGGTAGAGCAATTGAGAATGTTAGAGCCACAGGGCATGTGGCTATGTGTCAACACTCTCCTGTGGCACAGACTGCTGGGGCAACATTGTTACAACAGGGTCTTACCAAATAGCCAAGTGTCATGTGTCACCCAATCCAGAGCCCAGCACAGAGCCTTACTGTAGCTGGGTAAGCACTAGTTACTGAGATGAGTGTCGTGCATGCTGTGTAGGGCAGTGTGGTGGGCAGGCGCGACCCTGCGGCCTAAGGGGAAGCCGCTGTTTGTAGAACAAAAACTCACAAATGTTTGGGCTTCTTTTTTAACCTCAATTCCCTCTGTGTAGTCCAACTAAAGAAAATGTACTGCCCTAGACTGAATTTCTGGTTTCACTTCAATCTCAGCAGTTTGGACAAGGCTCTTCCAGTGTGTGAGAACAGGAAGTGGGGACTACCCCAAAGATCTTGCTGCTGAATGAGATGCAGAATGAGATGAAAGGAATGCAAGGGAAATCTAACAGGGACAACTAAAGGTGCAGGTTTCTGCCCCCGCCTCCCCCCAAAGGCTCCCCCCCCCCAAAGGCTGCCTCTACAGAAAAAAATGAGAGAATAAGGCACCAGGTGATCAGCTGAAAACCCATGGGCTCAGTAAAAACAGCTGGCTTTGAGTGAACCAGTGAGCTGCTGTGGGAGTCATCTTCAGCTAAGGCCTAGAAAATGAGAAAGCAAGGAGGTGGCCCCTACAGACCAGGTGGTGCATGGAGCCAGTGTGGCACCTCTGCCTGAACCTCTCCAGAGCAGCAGAGTTGGGCAGGATCCCCGAGCTCTATCTGAAAAGATAAGATGCTGGAAAGTTCCAGGTCACCCTCCAGGAGGTTTGGGAGTGGAGCACAGACGCTCAGCACAGGAAGAGACACCATGCAGAGGGACCCTGAGGAAGCTGACCTATGAAATTACAGCAAGCAAAGACAACGTCTAAAGCAGACCCCAGCCGCCCGGTCTTCAGTGCCTTGAGCTAAAGCAAAGATGAACCTGATGGCCAGGGATTAGCAGGGCTGCAGGCTCCAGACAGGCAGAGAAGGACACAAGAAATGGGTGCCAGTCCTCGAGAGGGGCAGGGAGGCAAACAAAATCAAGACCGTATGGGGCTCAACCGGGCAGCCAATCTGCAAGAAAGACTAGCACCTAGAGCAAAGGGGAGGGCAGGCAGGGAAACATGGGCATTTCACCAACATCACAACCTTCTCCTCTTCCAGGGAACCAGGCTCCGTCCTAAGACAAGCATAGGACCCATAGGAAGATGGCAGGGAAGCCAGAAAGAGAGAGAGGTTCTAACAGGTGGAGTGGAGGCCACCTAAGACACAGCAGATGTTGGGGCGTGACTAGCAAGACCTCAGGAGTTCGAAAGGTGGGACCGATGTGTCTAGGCTGCTTTTCAGCCCTGAACCCCACCACATTCACTCTTCTCAGCTACATACGTAAGCCCTGTGACTCACCCATGCTCCCAGGTGCTTCTAGACGCCACAGGAATTAGGGGTAGGAGTGGGTTTGAGAGCAGGGAGCTCTGTAGGCCCTGGAGATGGTCATCTACTGGAAGCTGGCTCTGCCCCTCACATGACTCTGAGCAGATAATTTATCCTCCCAGCCCCACCATCTGTAAAAGAAGCCTGCAGGCAGGGACAGCTGGAACAGCGATGGCACAATCCCAGGCCCACAAGAGAAGAAGGGGCACAATGGTGCTGCCCCTTTGCCATGAACGTGGCAAAGCCACTTGCCAGACCAATCTAGGGGTGTTGCGCAGGGTAGGGTCAGAGGCTGGCACTATGGAAGATGACTGTGTAAATCAGGACAGGAGTCAGTCTGTCTCATACCAAGACACACAGGTTACATAGGTGGTGAACTCAGTTCTGGAGGGGGCTGGTGGCAATTCTTGAACCACACATGGACGTCACTTCATGCCATTGCATTATACTCTAAAGTGGCAAATCTATGTTATGTAGACTTTGCTACTATTTTTAAGAAAAGAAATTAAATGACAAAATCGCACCCTGGACCCGGGTCCACTGCCATGGACATCCGTCTCTTCTGGCAGGGGAGGTACCTGAGTGACAGAATTTCTTCTAACTTAACACAAAACCGTTTAACCAAAGAGAAATGGTAGACAGGCCCCACCCACCTTCCCCTAATCCAGTTACTGGGTGAGAAAGATTTGAGCTGTTCTGATTTCACCATCTTCCTTCTTAGAAATGGGAAAACGTCACTCTACTAGATTCTTGCCCAACAGGAAGCTAGAATTCCCAGAATTTTCTTGGCAGCATAACGCAATAACAATAACAATGGTATAGAAATCTCTAGAAAGTAAAATTTTAGTGTCTTCTGATTTCCCCAACCCCCCGGAGTCAGTTTCTGTTTGCCCAGTTTAGAATCATTGAGCTCCTACTGTGTACAGTACCTTTATTAGATGCCGGAGGAACAGCTCTGGAGATGGCTGGAGGAAGACACCACCTTCACTGAGTTCATAAATGGTACTGTTCCTCTTCAGTACATAGAACCCTGATTGTCTTTCAAAACAAATGCCTCTAGGGAAGTGGGGTTCAATAGCCTGTGGGGGACCAGACACAAGTACACTGGGGCTAATACACATTTCTGGTGGAGGATTACCACCATGTGGGAAAGATCACCATTTAAAAACGGTAGCTATGCCCTGCATAGTCAGGCTTGTCATGGATTATTAAATAGAAACCTCAGTACCAAGGGTATGAGTCAGGTAGGCCCCAAAGGCCTTTAAAGAACACAGGCTATTGTCATAGTTCATTTTCCCACCAGAAATGACTGGTAAGACTCAATTACTGAAAATACAACATGCTTTTTTGAGCGACAAAGAGGAATCAGGCAAACATGAAAACCTCCTCCCTGCTGACTAGCTTTTATAGTTCCAGAAGGTTCTATCCAGGCTACTGGGAAAGAAAAATGTACCAATGGTGACCCTGCAGCCAACCCTGCATGCTACAATACTGATCTGCCAGGCAAGAGGTGCCACTAGTGAAATAGTGCACAAAGCTTGTGGAGGTAACCAACTGCTTTGGGACTGGATTTGAAACTTGGTCTGCAGTAAAGATTCCAGGCCTGGCGTTGTAGACCTGGTCCAAAGTCCATAGCTCCTGGGGTCACAGGTCCTAGGGAGGAACTTACTACTGTTCTTTTACTAAATGGCAGGCCGTCAAAGTGTCTTCTAAATATTTATGCTATATGCGTAGAGTAGTGCTGTGCTCACCTTCAGCTGATCTCTCAGCAGGGTCAGGGTTCATGTGGAGATTAATAGCTAATCACAGTACTGAGAGGCAGTGTCTATTGAGTGCTGAGCCCTAAATAGGACACCTATATTAATACTCCATAAATTATCAGGGGGAGGTAGCTGGGTATGGTGGCACACATCTGGCAATCAAATCGTCTCTTAGGAGGCTGAGGCAAGAAAACCCACAAATTCCAGGCCAGCCTGAACTGCAAGGTAAACCCTAACCTCAAACGGAGAAACAAACAAACACTAAGTAACAATACAAACGTAGGATGAATTAATTCTGAAAAAGTCATAGACATACACTTCAACAGGGTCAGAGATATTTTTCATGAAGTGAGCTTGCAGCCCAGTGACTTTGGAGAAAGGGGGACGGAATTGAGAGGGGAAGAAGCTGGCCCCCTACCATAATTATCCTAATGGCCTTGAGGGGCGGGCCAGAGAGAGGTCTCCTTTAAACCACAAGATACCAGAGCCAAGAAAACTGTCTTTTTGATGACTTTCTATGTCAACTTTGAGGCCATTAGCCAGGTGTTCAATTCTGCTCCTGGGAAAGAGGTAAGACTGTTAGAGAGTGGCGGGGTTGTTCAGATAGCTCAGCAGGAGCCCTGAGTACACTGCCAGCCACTCTCCTCCAAGCTGCTTCCAGCCACATTCTGCCTATTTTTCTCTCCTAGTCACCAAGTGTCCCTCGGCTATGGCACCTTCATATACTCAGAAGCCCCAAAGATCATTCAGACCAATCTCTCTACTTAGCAACCACAAAATAATAATAATAATAACAAAGTTGAGCTGGTGGCAGCCTGTCTGACTACAGCAATCAGTACTCCAGACAACCTGGACACAGATTCTAGTCCCACATCACAGTGCAAGGCTCGCTGGAGCCAGAGCCCTGGGTGGGGCAGGTGTGGGCCCCTTACCCTTGGTCACTGGCCCTTGGTGGGAGGTGCTCTGTATTGCTGAAGTCCACACAGCCAAAGCTCACTCACCTCACATAGCCCAGGGTGAAGGCAAGTGTGTGGTTTCCAAGGCAACCGCATTCAGGTGGATTCTGAATGCTGTGGCCTGTCTGAAGCCAGTGAAGGGAGAAGTAAAGAGGAGCCACCTTCCACTGGCAAACATAACTCCTCCAGCGCTAACGCGCTCTGCGGTCCTGCCATGGTCTAGGATGGAGGGCAACCCCCACCACCCTGGACTCCTGGGGCCCAGGAAGCTTTGGGAAGGCAAGAGGAATCTGCAGGACTGGGAAGATGGCTTTGTGAGTAAAATACCTTCCTGAGCAAGCATCAAGCATGAAGACCTGAGTTCAGGCCCCAACCCCACATAAAAATGGGTGTGGGGCAGGCCAGGTGATGGTGGCGCACGCCTTTAATCCCAGCACTCGGGAGGCAGAGGCAGGCAGATCTCTATAAGTTCAGAGCCAGCCTGGCCTACAAGAGCTAGTTCCAGGACAGACAAATCCTGACTGAAAAGAACAAAAAAAATCCCTGGGTGTAGGGGCCATATGCCCTGTAACTACACAGGACAGGTGAGTCCTGGAGATTTGCTGGCAGCCAGTCTAGCTGATGATAAAGACATCCAATGTCAGTGTTGACGTCTGGCCTCCATATGTACACACATACAAGCAAGAGCAAACACACACACACACCTCCCCATTTACTCACTCCCACACATAAAGAGGCATTTACCCTCGAGTCAATGGCACCCAGCAAGTGAACTTGGGAAGTCTGCAGCTGGAGCTGTCCTTCTGGCTGGGACAAGTCCCATCATGCCCAGGCTATGGGTTTTCAACCTTTAACAAACACAGCACACACTGTCAGGAAGCAGCATGATTCAGAATGCATTTCCCAATGCCGCAACTGAAAGTTAGTACAGGCAGCCAAGATGGAGCCTGGCTACCCCTTCATCCCAGCAGTCAGGGCAGAGCAGGGACCTTCACACTGACTAAAAGGAGCAGAGGCAGGAAGTCCTCTATGAGGCAAAAGAGTTAAATTCAAGTGTTTAAATATTTAGCAAATAAAGATATAGTGTTACATAGAAATTGACCATCAGTACTGATGTGGTAACCATGGCAATTCATGGCTAGGGCAGATCTAAGTGAACAGGTCCTGGGACTGAGGTAGGTTGACCAGAGTGCAGCAGGGAGGACCACAGTGGCAAGACCAGCTCACAGGAGTAGCCTACTGAGACCTTTACCCTTTGGGATACAAAAATCATGGGCCAGTGGACTTCGTCCCGTCCAGCCTTTTGAGAAGGAAGAGAGACTGCAACTATCTACCTGAGCTCAGACCACTCACTCACTGCTCAGCTCTTGCTGAGTCTAACTATGCGCCAGACAGGCACCTCTTCACCCCAATACAGTCCCTGTCACCATGGAGCCCTCACCTAGCGAAAAGAGGCTGACAAGAGCCGGCATTTACGATCCACCAATCAAGCATGCAGCGGCCAGCAAAGAGCTGTGGCTAAGTTACGGTCAACACAGTTACCTTGCTTGGGCACCAGAGGTGGCCAGAACTAGAAGAGAAATTACCAGGCTAAAGGCGACGATGGTAAAGCCGACGGGCCTGCGAAAACACCTCCAGATTTCCAAGTCCAGGCTAAGGGCAGTGAAACCATCACCTCCCAGGCAGTTGCCCAAGTGCCAGCCGCTGAGTCTCCCATCTTCAGAGAACACGACCAGGCCTCCTGGAGCTCTGCTGGGGCCAAGCACTCACCCTTGCTCACTCTCCTGCTCTACGTTCTCTCCTGCCCACCCTCCTTTCCTCTTTTATTGAGACACAGTAGCCTCACACTGTAGCCCAAGCCTCCAACTCTTCCTGCCTCCTCCCAACCGCTGGGATTATAGGCATGTGTCTTCATGGCAGGCCCTCCTCTCTCTTGCTTCCTTCTCTCCAGCTCTACCATGCACAGGCTGACCCGGGGATTAGCAGCACCACAGTGAGTTCCCTAGAACACACTCCTCACTTTCAATCTCCCACAAGCTATCGATGGAGAGTTACGAAAGCAGAACAGGAGATGGGTATAAACTTGGCAGAGGAGGCTGCTGTGCAGCATGTCCTGGTCAGGCTGGGTACTCTTTTAGTACTAATACCATCTGAGCCCTGGTCTCCTCTGTGCTGGTACCCTCACACCAAGCCAGGCTGAGATGTCTACCGAGGGTCTTCAGATCTCAGGAGCTCAGAGCTAACAATTCATTTCGTGTGTGTGTGTGTGTGTGTGTGTGTGTGTGTGTGTGTGTGTCTGTAAGTTCATGTGTGTGCTCACATGCATGTGGACAAGCACTAGGTTTTGTGCTTTCTGTGTTGACTTGACACAGGATAGTCATTTTGGAAGAGGTAATCACAAATGAAAAAAATGCCCCCACAAGATTGGCCTGTGGGGTAAGCCTGTGGTGCATTTTCTTGACTGATGACTGATGTGAGTAGCCCATCTCACAGAGTGTGGTGCCACCCTGGATGATATAAAGTAGGCTGAGCAAACCAGTAAGCAGCATTCTTCTGTGGCATTAGTTCCTGCACCCAGGTTCCTGCGTGAGCCCCTGCCCTGACTTCCCTGGATGATGAACTGCAAGCTGGAAGACAAAATAAATCCTTTCCTCCACAAGTTGCTTTGGATCTTGGTGTCTTAGCACTGCAATAGAAACCCAAGCAAAGACAGATGTTTTCCTTAGCCACTCTCCACCTTATTCTTGGAAACAGGGTCTCTCACTGAAACCGGAGCTCAATTTGTCTAACTTGCCTGGCCAATGAGCTATAGAGATCCACCTGTCTACACACACAGAGAGACACAGAGACACACACATGCCATGTGAGCCCCCAGATAGTCTGCAAACACGCCAAGCCCAGCTTCTGTGTGGGTGCTGAGGATCCCAGCTCAGGTCCACATGGTTGGGTGGCAAGTCAGCACTTGATCGACATCAATCGATCAAGCAGGCCACCTTCAGGACCGCCTACGGTCTAGCTGCAGAAAGCATGAGCAGCCGCTAGCTCCATGGAAGAAAGACAACTTCCTCCTTCTCTCTTTGGCCTCTGAATTGCTCCAGGCCAGCTCTGTCTATGACAAACAAGGTCTGTGCTCCAAGTGACCACAGTGCCCAGCATCCCCTCCCTAGAACTCACCCACCTGCTCTAGGAGACACACCCCACTTTCTCCTTCATGCCACATGGACTGCCACACACACCTCCTCCTATGGTGCTTATAGCTCTGGGTCAGCCGGCTCAAGGTGTGGGTCAAACACATCCAAGAGGCGGAATTAAGAGTGAATTGTGATTACTGAGTAAAGAGATGAGCGAGCAGGCTCGGTGTTACAAATTCTAGGAGGGTAAAGTCACTGTCGTAGAGATGTTTGTACAGAGTACAGCCGTCAGGCCTTTCCTTGTAGGGTCAGGATTTGAGCCCATGCTTCTAAAGGAAGGAGAAGGCCAAGAGCAGGACTGCACTGTCTGCCTGTCCCCGGATGGGCAGATGCCACTAACCTTTAGCAGAGGGACCCCAAAGAGTCTGCACCACTGACACCTCCTGCATCACACACATCGTGTCTTGGTGACAGTGTGGTGACAGCACATTGTGACTACCCAGGAGGCTGCTATAATCATGCCGCAGTGGGTGAGCCTTTTACAGTGCGAGCTGTCTCTTGACTATAATATATGTCCTATAATTTTAAATAAGTTCCCTGTCTTCTGGGAACCCTATTGGTATTTAGTAAAAATATTCACTTTTATATACTTAATAAGTGAAAATCTCCACTTTGGGTCCCTTGTGCTCATAAAGTTGGAGGCTATGTCGTACCACTATCGCTGTCTCTGTCACCTAGGAGGAACTAAAGAAGTGTGTGGAGCTTAGGTCTTGGGGGCCAACACTTCCAGACAGGAGCAGACAAGCCCCACCCCGCTGACGCTCAAGTTGTGACTGATGCAGCTTCTATCCAGAGGCTTCTGATGTGCACCTCCTCCCTGGGGCATGCTACCCTCCCCACGTGCATGCTCCTGGACCAGGCAGGAAAGCCAGGTTATTCCCTCCTCCTCCCAGTTGACTTCTTGCTCCTGGTCCATCCACAAAGGAAAACCACCTACGTTTACTGTCTCTACTTGTTCATTCCACCCCTGACACACACTGCCATTCCCAATGACTGCGCTGACAAAGGATAATTTAAAGCAGAGGACAAGGGTGTTCTTCAGCCCTGCCTTCCATGTGGCAGATGCAATGGCTCCTTCTCTCTCCTCTCCTTACAGTCTTTAACTGTCCTTCTCAGTCTCCTATTTATCACCTGTCGAGGTTGTTCTGGGGACTCTGCGCCTCCTCTTATCTCACTGCCCATGTACACCCATTCCTAACTACTCTACATCATTAGCTCCCATTCCCTTGCTGGAGGCAGCTAGGGGCCCCTCCTATGCCCAGAGTAGACCCCAACACCCTTCCTACCTTGACCTCCTTCTGTGTTTTCAGTCTTAATGAATGGCACTTTCCAGCACTGAGTTATCCAAGCAATTGAGAGACTCCCTTCTCCCTGCAGAGAATGTAACCACCCTAATTGGTAACCAAGTCTTGTCGTTTCCATTTTCTCAGCATCTCTAATATATGTCCCCCCTCCTGTCCTCATTCTTGTGCTTGCCCTGGTTAGGCATTGCTGTCCTTCACCTGGATGCTGTAATCAGCTTCTAGCTATCTTCCTGCCTCCAAAATTGACCCTTCTAACACTTGCCAGCAACTGCAGAGAGCATGTCAAAAACGTAAATATCCCTTCAGCTTGACACCCTTTCATGATTACTGCTGCTGCCTACAGAACATTTCGAAACCTGCTAGCAAGACAAACGGATGCCACCGGGCCTGCCCACCTTTCACCGTGGAGCGGCCCTGCTGCCTTGATGCATTCTGAGTGGACAGTGCAGTCTCCACCCCGCCCAGGGCTTGTGTTTATTGTGCAACCTCTGTTTGGGACACTGTGGCAGTCTGAATGAGAATGGCCCCCATGGGGCCATATATCTGAATGTTTGGTCACCAGGGACTGGCATTGTTAGAGAAGAAATAGGAGGTGTGGCCACTGGGCATTGGCTTTGAAATTTCAAAAGCCCATGCCAGCCAGGCCCCTGCCTCTCCCTCCTCCTCTCTCCCTCACCCATCTTGTACCTACAGACCAGGATACAGCTCCCATCTACTGCGTGGCCCCTTGTGTGCTGCCGTGTTCCCCACTATGATGACACTGACTATAAACCTCTGAAACTGTAAGCAAACCCCCAATTAAATGCTTTCTTCTAGAAGAGTTGCCTTGGTGTATCTTTGCAGCAATAGAACAGGGACCAAGACAGACACTTTCTCCACCCTGTGAGCCAGGCATACCGGACTTTATCTAAGCTGCAGCATTTTTTATAATGCCCAAATTTGACCTGTGCAGCAGTATTTGTGGTAGGGACGGTCACTAGTCTGACTTTACAGGAAGGAAACACAGTAAAGGAGAATCAGGAACTTTCTAAAGGTCACCATATACCCTACCCCAAAAGGCTTGATGATAACCTTCTAGGAGAGCACCAGACAGAGCCAAAGCTGGCAACCCCTCAGGGAAGCAATGGTGGCGCCAGGGTTTCTAGCTTAGGTGTGCACAGAGCAACCTCATGAAAGCCCTTGCTGAATACATAACTGAGCTGGGTGTGCAACGGAGAGCAGGGCAGGAAGGCTATCAGGAGAGCAGCCAGCTCAGGGCCTTGTGCATAAAGGCCCATGCAGGGGCAACTAAAGCACAAGGACACACATGCCAGGGGCATCTAAAGCACAAGGACACACATGCCAGGGGCATCTAAAGCACAAGGACACATATGCCAGGGGCATCTAAAGCACAAGGACACACATGCCAGGGGCATCTAAAGCACAAGGACACATATGCCAGGGGCATCTAGAGCACAAGGACACAGAAGTCAACAAGCTTGGCTCCCAGGTACATTTCAGCAATGCCCAAAATGCATAGCTTTTGTGTTTTCCTTTCTTTTCAGGATACACTGGCTTGGGGACAAAAGGTGCCCGAGTCTTTCAAAGTTCCACTCCAAAGCACCACAAGAGGCAAAGGCTGAAGGCAGGCAGGGCGATGTCTTCAGCAACAGGAGACCACGTGGCAATCATGGCACTTCCCTTGCTGTCCCGGAGACAGAAGAGCAGAAAGGGGCCCCCTGGATGCTGCCACCGTAGGTGCTCCTCTTCCAGGGGCTGTCACTCTATCACTGTAGCACTCTCAAAGCCCAGCAGATCCTGTGCTAGGCAGGTGGCCACAGAATGCGGCCCTCTAAGACTAGGAGATGGGACAGCCACAGCCTTCCTGCCCTGCTCACCGCAGCAGCAGCTGGCCTGCCCTGAGGAAAGTATTTCCATTGCTCCCCTGGAAATTCTCTGCCAGTCACACAAGGAACAAGGATACCTAGACTGGGAAATTTAAAACCAGGGGCCTGGGACCCTAATGACTAAAGAAGTTTCCTGGAAACTGAGGCCCAAGACCACAAAGCAAACTTGTTTTGTTTTGGGACAAACTGGGACTTGTTTTGGAAACTGGGACTCTTGAGTGCAGAGCCTTCTGTTCTGCATGTGCTGCGGGCACCAGCTTTCTGTCAGGCACTGTATATATTTTCGAGATGCAAATATTAATGGTCTCATTGTCTCCAAAGTGAGCCATCATTAGAAACCTGTAATGTGGCCAAGTGAGGGGGGGATGGGAACACCTCCCTTGGTGGCTCTCTGGGCTCTCTGGACCCAAGTCATTCACAGCACAGGCAGCTGCGGAGAGACTATAAAGGTAAAGACACTGGTAACGTCCCTTGGGAGTCAGTGGGCACAGCATGATGGGGGCTGGGTCATAGGAACCAAGTCCAGCCACAACAGAAGGAAAACCAGGCGCTTGCCAGCACTGGACAGTGGCGTTAGTGACCATGCCTCTCTTCCACCCGGCATATTCCAAGGTGCAGCTAGAAACTAGAGGGCAAGAGTGTGTGTGACAGGAAAGGGAGCTAAGTTTCTATTTCTTGAACTCACACTGCACTCTATACCATCCAGGACCCTTAAGAATTCAGCAAAGCGGGCAGCAGGACTTCCATCCTTTGGGTGGGAAAGCTGAGCATTTGTTACTGTCTTAAGGTTGTTCAAGCTGAAGTGTCTGAGCTAAGAGTCAAAGATACTCCTCTGGGCTGAGCATAAGCCAGAGGCACAGAACTAGCCTGACATGGGGATGACCCTGAGTTCCATCCCCAGAACAACACACAGCAGCAAAAAGCAAAAACTAAAAAATAATCAGTTTAAAAAAAATCAAAGTGTGCTACTTCACTTTGTTTCTCTAAAACTGAGTGTTTGGCCAGTAAGTGAGCTGGAGAATGTGGCTACAACCGAAACAAAGACTGCCCAGGTTGAGGGTGCACGAGATGGTCTGCCAGCAGTGTGACCAGCGTCACGCTGAACTAAGTCAGGCAAAAAGACCTGAAGCAGGAAAGAGGACCGACCCTAAGACAGTCAGACCTTGCTCTTCCCCCGTGATGCCTGGGGCAGAAATAGGAAGTCTATATGTCTGGGAAGACCACTGTGTGCTGGGAACCACCATCTGCCCTTCCTTCCAACCCGGGTCCAACAGGGAGGACCACTGTGTGCTGGGAACCACCATCTGCCCTTCCTTCCAACCCGGGTCCAACAGGGAGGACCACTGTGTGCTGGGAACCACCATCTGCCCTTCCTTCCAACCCGGGTCCAACTGAGTTTTGATTCTTTTTCAATCTGGCCTCTGTGACAGATTCCCATGTAGGCCAGGGTGATGCCTAACAATGCAGCCTCCCTGTGGATGAGAACATGAGGACCCCAGAGGTTGAAGAGCCTCAGAACCCCAGGAATGGTGGAGCCTGGGCTGAAGCCAACACTGGAGACCCCTCTCCTGCCATGGCCCCTTGGTCTGCTTCAGTTATGCTACTGGCTGCTTTCTGAGATCTGCTAGACAACAGTGTGGGTTTGAGTCCAGCAGCTTCCTCCAGTTTGACTCTGAAGGACGTTGCCTAGTGAGCCCTATACTCAGCCCTCAAAGCATAGCCCAGTCTAAGCACACAAGACTCTGGTAAAGCCAGAGTACAGTCCTCGTGGCACTGGCACTGAGAGTCCTGCCCAGGAGGCCTAGAGTTAAAATCACTACATCCTGTCCAGCCACAGCAACTCCAGCACTTAGCCAAAGGTTGGACCTCACTTAGGGACCAGGAGGCTCCCCATGGTGCATCTGCGTCAGGACGATGAGAAACAGAAGGACCCGAGTTTGCCAGCATTTGCTGACTGCCATTTATACATATACCCCACTTTCTTCTTCCATCCTCACAGTGGCCCAGCAAAGCTGGAATAAAGCCTCCTTGATCCAGGTGAAAGGTCACAGGGCTAGCCAAAAACACGCTGCAAGAAGAGGTCATAGCCAAGCTTCAACCCCATCTTTCTGACTCTTGAATTCTGGTCCTCATCAGTCTCTTCCTGCTTCCCAGATGTGATTCTGTCTATGTCCCTCTGACCAGAGAACTGGGGCAGTGTCCAGATTCACACACACAGGATCAGAAACAGCTGGATAATTTGGATGACCTGGGTCAGCAGTAAGCAGATCAGCCTGCAAGGGGTGGGGATGGGGGGCCAGGGGATGACAACTCACTGTCATGAGAGGATGCCCAGGTCCACTCACTCCAGCATTACCCTCACAGTCCATGTTCAACTATCCACCCTACATCAGCCAAGCTGGAAGAATACCCAGATGTCCAGGAAATATTTCCCAGAGTACTGAGTCATCCTGGGCAGCCAGAAACCAGAGGCACCCTCAACCACATCACACATCCACTACTATCACCTGGCGTCTTCAGAGGTAGAATCCCTACATTCAGAAATGCAGGCTCCTTGCTGGCGTGTGTGTGTGTGTGCGTGCGTGCGTGCGTGCGTGCGTGCGTGCGTGTGTGTGTGTGTGTGTGTGTAGAACACCCCTCCCAGTCACAAAGCCATATACTCGCCCATGAGAGGAAATAATGTTTCCATTGTTCTAAGGTCACAAGATAGCATCAAGATGCCCTCCTTGAGGATCCAAAAAGAAAGAGAAGAGCCAAGGTCTTGGACACCATCTTGTAAAATCACTCCAGCTGGGCTGGAGATAGATGGGTTCAGCCCAGATCCAGGCAGGAGGATGGGCTACTACTTCAAGCGGAGGGACATACCTGGACTTCCCTTGTGTGATAGGCGATGATCAAACCAAGCAGGATGATGGTGGATAAACTGATAAGGCATTTCAGGGCCAACGAAAACATGGAATCCTGCAGGAGAGAGGGAAAGAGAGTTAGGGGTCCAGGCAAGAAGTCGCTCATGGGGTATAACAGCAAACAGCAGGGCAGAGGAAGGAGAATCCTTAGTCCCTCCTGGGAGCAGGGTAGATCAGGAAGTTAGCCTGAGCCTGGGCTGCCCCTTCGGAGCCTTTGCTTTTGATAAGAAAACATTCTTGCATTCCCAAAACAACCCCACTAGGCACAGTGTTTCATGTCTGTGATACCTGGCTAGATTATGGTTACTGATGAGTTGGATTATTTGCCACCATGCTCATAAGTCTTATTAATGTAATTCCTTTTTTGCCATTGTTATATGGTTTGGGTATCTATCTATACCATGTCAGCTCATATTTCTATCTTGACATAAACCAGAAGATTCACATTCCTAGCCATGGAGAGCTCTGTTAGGAATGAATCAGAATGTCCTGGTGATTTCAGCCAAGGGCAAGAGAGGAAGGACAAGGACAGCAGAAGAATGACTGGGTGGCTGAGAGGCCAGCCAAGGAACAGAAAGGGGTCCTGGGCATGGGAAGGTTTTGGTGGCCTGCTGGTCAGGGCAGAGGACACTCCCTGCAGTTTCTGCCAAGTTTCTGAGAGTCTGTAGTCTGTTCATTAGCTCTCAGGCTGTCTGGTGGGTCCAGAGCCTGCCCCAGCTACTCAGAGATGCGTGACCATCGAGGTGCCACACCAGCCCGGCTCAGTGAGTGTTGGCTGCCATTAGTTTTGCTGCTGGCAGTCAGAGCATATGGCTGAGACTGCCCCTGAGCAGTCAAGTCTGGAAGGAGAGCTACCACATAGCCCTGAGCAACAAGCACCACTCTATGGTCCTGAGAGCTGGGGAGACCAAAGGAACAATGCTAATAATGCACAATTTCTGCATGCTCCAGCTTTATAGCAACTACATGACCAGAGGCATAAATGGCTTAAGCCATAGTTCAAAGTTAGAGCCTCCAACCCCCAAGCCATTGCCCTGTGCTAACTACCAGAAACTAGGGATGCTCATGAAAACTCCCTGACACAGATCTAAAAGGCCGATTAAGACAAGAGACCAAAATATAATTAGGTAAGAGAGACTAATTCTACTATTCTGTATAGAGTAACTATGGTTATAACTACCTATGGCACATCACAAAATAACTAGAAAAGGACAAACATTCTTATCACATAGAACTGCACAGTGTTTGAGGGGATGGGGTATTTACCAGCCTGATCCAGTCATGTTTCAAAGTCTGTAACAAAACTCCCATAGAAATATACACATAATATGTTTCAGCTAAGATTTTTAAGATAGCAATAGAAGTATTTCAGCGGCAATGTAAGGTTAATTGCCTGGTGATACTTAGAGCAGAGCTGAAAGAGCTTAGGGGAGGCCGGCATCACCGGCAGAGGGGAAAGAGCTTGGGGAGGCCGGCATCACCGGCAGAGGGGAAAGTGTCTGGACCTGCAGAGCAAGGCTCTAGGGTTCAATGTGGCCACTGTAGTTAAGAGAACAGTTTGATCCTTGAATCCAGGCCCAGCAGATGCCCATGCTGATGCTCTCAGCCACCCCCCGTGTGCAAAAAACGGAAGGGAGCTGCTCTCTCTGGTGTGCCTGTCAATCTGATCTCTTATCTCCTTGATATAATCATTGAGGCCCATTTAATGCCAGGTACAAATTAGCCCCAGAGCTATAAGGAAGAACTAGTGAAATAACTCACTGGTTCATTCATGCATACTTCTGGTTTTTGTTTGTTTGTATTGTCTGTTGCAGGTGCACATGCAGCAAGCAGCCATGTGCATGCACGAGGGCGTTCATGTGGAAGCCAGAGGACAACTTTTGGAAATCTGTTCTCTCCTTCCATTTTCATGTGAAACCCAGGAATTGAACTCAGGTCATCAAGCTTGCGTGGCAACTGCTTTTCCCTCTAAAGCCATCCCTGACAGCCTGTTTTGTTTTCTGAGACAAGGTCCAGGTATGTAAACTTCCATCTTCCTGCCTCAGCATCCCAAGTTCGTATTCATTTTTGTTTTCACAACAGTTTCAACCAGTTCTTGCTTGCTGAGTGAGTACCTGCTAGAGACCCCAGAGCATGGTCCATGCTGGGGATACACAGAGAGAGCCCGCCCACCGGAAGTTTTCAGTCTGTCTTCTTGCGTAAACTCTCACTTAGTTGCACTATATGTTCCCACTGTGGAGAAACGTGGCCAAACTGGGGGTGTAGCTTAGTGGTTCAGAGTGCTAACCGCACAAAGCAGAGGTCTGGATGCTGTTCCCAGTGCTGGCCTACTTAGCATCTCTTGGGCGCTTCAGAGAGAAGAGCAGTCTGGAGCTCTGTCTTGAGCCCGTGGGTATAGGGGTGTCTTGGGGAGTCCTGGAGCTCTGCCGATGCAACGTGAGCACCAGGAGAAACAGAGCACAATTCTGACCCTCCAGAAGGTTCGAGCTTTGAAAGCTTACTTGATGCTGATCCCAGACCCAGCCCAGGGACACTCGGGTTGTTGTGGGACATGATGAATTTCCCTACAGGAAGGAGCTGGGACAGCTCACCGTGCTCTCCAGCCAGAAATGACCATAAGGTCCTTGTCAAAGTGGTCCAGAAGCATGTGGCCAGCATCACGCCTACCCCAGGAAGGCCTGTGATCAGTGGCGCCCTTCCCACCTCTAATTCATCTTCTTGGCAAAAAACTAGCTAACGTCAGAATCTATGTCTATTTCCATCATTTTTAGGGGAAGAGGTAAAGGGACAGAGGCCAGACGCTGTCTCCTCTCCTTTAAGCATCTTCCATTTCTCCCAAAAGTCAAAGCTTTTCCATTAAAAGGCAGCTCCCACCTGCTCAGAAGTTTGGACTGTGGCGGCCTGCAGGGAGCTGGGGCTGTGCGCTGGGCTGACAGAGACCCTAGAGACTTCACAGACAGCCTTGAGATCTCATCGCACGTCAATAAAAGAAAAACATTAACTCATTTTCTAACACCTATAAAATATGTCAAAGAAGTCTAGCTAGATCTGGAACATTTTCTATTTGCTAAAATGTTAAGTTATCATCTTCTTTTCCACTTGAACTTTAGTGAAGCTTGAAATTGATGTGACTCTTCGGATGACACCAGTGACACAGGGCTGACTAATTAGTCGCAAAACACCACATGGTGGGGCACCTGCCACACCCGCTGTGCCCTAACACACTCCATCTGGGGCCTTAAAATTGACTCATTGGCCGTGAGGAGTTCTGCGGTCAACTAGTCAACCCTTCTCCCCTATTTCTGAGAACTTTTTAACAACAATGAAATAACCCCCAACATGCAGGATACACAGGGCACACTCCATTGATGGGGGGATTTTTGTATATAAAGATTTTACTTTTATTTTTAAAATATGAATGTAAGAGGGGTCCATGTGCGGGCAGCACCCACAGAGTCCAGAAAAGGGAGTCAGACTCCCCTGGCTGGAGTTACTGGCACTTACGCCCTCCCAGTGTGGGTGCTAGGAGCCAAACTCTGGTCCTCTGGAGAAGCAGTATGCATTCTTAACCACAGGGCCAACTCTCCAGCACTTGTTTCAAAATCCATCTAGTCCTACAGGTTCAAGAATATTCATGTGAGCAGCTAGTGACAGAGGCTAGTACGGCCGTGAAAATAGAGAGCATCAGAAGTCACGGAGAGAGAGAAGTTGGGATAGACTGTTAGCTGGAAAGTTTTGAGCCTCAAACTGCATTTGGAGCATATTTCTGATTATTTTTCAATTTTTCCATGTAGAAAAAAGATTGTGAAAATATCAATATTCTGTATCATAGACTGTTTTCTTCTCTCCTCAAGTTATTAATAATGGGAAGATAGCATTTTATAACTGAAAAGTTTATTTTTCAAAATCTGAGCCCTGGACTGCCAGGAAGAGGCTTCTGTGCAGTGGGAAAGCATACAGCCTTACTTGTGACATGCCTTCTGCACGGGTGGCTGCGGGAGCACAGTGAGCCTCCAGAGCATCCCTGGGTGGGGATGACGATCTAAGCTTCCTCTGGGTTTCGCTTGCTCGTGCCCATTTCCCAGCGCCGTGCTCGAAGAGCGGCTGCTCTCAGCTTGAGCAGATCGCACACTCAGGCCAGGTGGGCACTCGAGCTGGGCTTACACACGTGCGCCCGCTTCAGGCAGCTTTATTGCTTCATTGATTGGCAATCTAACCCACATGTTAACACATTTGTGCTGTGTGGTGCTCTGAATATAACAGGCATTTAAGAAATACTTTATTTACAGCTAATCTTCAATGAGCCCTGATCACTTCCTCGGAACAGACCCACCACACATTTGATCCCTGATAAATCTCCTTCACCATTTTACTATAAAACACCAACAGTTGGAGAGTCCTCAAAGTGACGTTTTCAAGGTCACACAGCTCACTCAGACTTTAGCTATCTGCCAGATTTCTCTGTGTCCCACACTTCCCCTGCCCTTCAGTGTCCTCGGTTCTGTGTGAGACAGTATGTCCTGTTACCTCAGTGGAGCCTTGGGCTGCACAAGAGATTTCTGGCTGGGCAGGAGATCAAGACACATTCCTGGAGATGTTCCCACCATGTGGACCTGTTCCACTCCTGGACACAAACCAGCCCTTCACAGGTCTGTAATTTTCCCATTGATAATAATCTGGACTAACATACTGCTACTACAGGGCCCTGCCACTCCAAGGAGCCATCATGAACTCTCTTTTGCCGACAAGGAAAACTGAGGCTCCAAAGACCCGTATTTGGCCGAGGGCAAAGCCAACAAATGGCAAAGGCAGGTTTGAGGGAGTCAGGCTGCCGATCAGACCCACCTTCCTTCCGGCCTCCATGTTCAAGGAGCAGCTTCTCAGGGCTGCTGTGTCCCTTCCTGGGGCTGTGCACAAGGTGATGGAGTGGTCCCCAGGCCTCTGAGTCTGCATGATAAATTGTTCTCCTGGCCTGCCTTGCAGCTTCCAGAGATAGGCCAGAATTGTAATGACTACAGTAGATCTCCCCAGAGACTTTGAAGTTTTTAATGTGTTTTATTATTTGGAACATTGCGGGTGGGGGACAGAAAATGATGCAGGCAGAGTCATGTAGAGCCCTGAACCAAAGTGAAATGTAAGCTTAGACACCAGAGGCTATGCAGGCTCCTTTCCCCAGCCAAGTTAATAAGCTCCAAGGGTGTGCATGCGAGCACGCAGCACATGCACATGGCCCATTCATGACTCTGTTGCTGCTTAGGAGTCCCCAAGGGACGGAGGTGATAACATCCAGAACCTGTATTTCCCGAATTAAGGTCTGATGTGCCTTCCTGACATCACCTCGCTTTGTGCATTCAACTTGGGAAATAATTGAGTTAGAATCTTTCCTGTTTAATAAGGTCAACCTTTGCTTCAATTTCATGGAGAGGCTCCAAGGCTGATTGATATTCAGCACTGGCTTCGTACTGGAGCTCTGTAATGGTTGTCCTAATTAGACACTCTTGCTAATTAATGCTATGCAGATTAAGCCAGGCCTTCCTTCCCCATCCTGCCCGTTCCCCATCCTCCCCCGCCCTGCCAGGGAAGTCAGCATTCTTGGCTGCTGATCTCCCGGGAGACCCTGCTTCTCTCCTCTACCTGGGCCTGTCATTCTGCACCTAGCCTAGCCTTCCTTCCTTCCCTGCCTTCCTTCCCTGCCTTCCTTCCCTGCCTTCCTTCCTTCCCTGCCTTCCTTCC